>JAUMHG010034862.1:0-10655 GCA_032359395.1 Enteromius anoplus
TGTTTTCTATATATAAAGACACACATGAATTATGTGTTTTTAAAAATATTTAAATTATTAAACATTTTTATATTTACATTCATATAATAATTTATATTATATAAAATATAACAAAATATAACATATTTTTCTTAAATATATACATGCATGTGTTTGTATTTATATGTACAAAATAAATATATACAGTGCACACACATACATTATATGTAAAAAAATTACTTTTATTTTGGATGTGATTACTCACTATTAATCATTTGACAGCGCTAATATATAATATATGTACTAATGCAATAATACACACATATATATGTGTGTATATATTATATAGTTTAAAATGTATTGTGAATAATGGTGCTGCTGTGATTTCTGTTTTTGTCACAGGTGCTCACAATGCATGTACACGCTTCCTGCTGTGCTGCCTAAAATGCTGTTTCTGGTGCCTAGAGCACTTCATCAAGTTCATGAACAGGAATGCTTACATTATGGTGAGTCACTCCACTTTTTGAAATTTCAAAACTTTATCTATCTATCTATAGCATACATGTTCAATGGAGGATAACTAAATAGTCAAATTTGTTTAAATATGAAAGCTTGTGTTGAACCTGTATTGTCAAGAAACAGACTTGACAAAAAGAAAGAAATGCATTGCAAATTTATTGTTGGATTTGATTCATGTCCTCAGATTTCAATATATGGGAAGAATTTCTGTGCCTCAGCGCGAGACGCTTTCTTCCTGTTAATGAGGAACGTTATGAGGTAAAACTCTGAACAGCTGCTACATTTATAATGTCATTGTCAAGGTGTGAAGCTGTAAGGACGCTCTCTCACACACACACACACCCGTTCGAGAATTTGTTCCAGTTATTTTGACATTTCCAGGATGTTTTTGGATGTTATTTTTGTATTTCACTAAATGTTCCCTTCATGACTTGTAAAAGAAACCTTTTTTTGTCTGATGTTTTTCTTTCAAAGACAAAAGTATGACTTCTGTTAAAATTATGCTTTGTTAGACAAAACTCATATTTGGACAAATATTGTTCACTAATAAATTGCTAATTCTTTTCAATATTCCATATAATAAAAGGTGTAGTTTATGTAAGAGCTCCAAGGGTAAGTATGAATATATATATATAGCATCTTTTTACTATTCTGTGTGTTTTTCTCTAGAGTTGCTGTTCTGGACAAGGTGACGGACTTCCTGCTGTTCTTGGGCAAACTGCTGATCTCAGGGAGTGTGGGTGAGTCAAACGTTTCATCTGTGGCAGGTCAACAATAAGACCAATAGAGTCAAGGGGCTTTAACTTCACACTCAGATGTAGAACGTAGACCATAAACCATAGGTTTCTCAAATCTTACCCTGGAGGTCCAATGCACTGCAGAGTTTAGCTCCAACCCTGATAAAACCCACCTACCTGTGATAATGATCCTTAAGACGCTGATTGCCATGCTCAGGTGTGTTTGATTAGGTCATTGGACCCCCAGGGTAAGGTATGAGAAACCCTGCCGTAGACTTTCATACACGTAAATTCTAAACATAGAAATGATTGAAGTCACATTGTTTGCCGTTCAAGCTCTTTTTGCTTGCTAATGTTGTGAATATGCTTTTGCAGGTGTCCTTGCATTCTTTTTCTTCACCCGCCAAATACCAGTGATCCAGGAAGAAGTGCCATCACTAAACTATTATTGGGTCCCTCTGCTGGTGAGTGCAAGCACCTTACATCTATATCTATCTATCTATCTATATATATACACTATATGTGTGTGTGTGTGTGTGTGTGTGTATATATATATATATATATGACACATGCATGTATATATTTAAGAGTATATGTTATGTCTGAAATATATTTATATATAATTTATATATAATTCTATTATAATTACATATATAAATGCATTAGATGTAAATACTTAAAAAATGTATACTAAATGTGTGTGTTTTAATATATACATAAAAAAATAAACAATAAACACACATCTAAATAAAAAATATAATTTTTTAACAGAAATAATATATATATATATATATATATATATATATATATATGTTTTTTTTGTTTGTTTTTTAAAGGTATGTTGGGAATCTGGATTTATTCTATTTTAATTTCTCTTCTAATCTTTTTTTCCCCCATTCACAGACTGTGATTTTTGGATCATATATGATTGCACATGGGTTCTTTAACGTCTATGCCATGTGTGTAGATACATTGTTCCTCTGCTTCTGTAAGTACACGTTATTAAATCTGCAATATTCACGTATGTGTGTTTGGTAATAAATGCTGAACAAACTTAAAAATATTGTACATACCCCACCCACTGGTCTTCCTTTACTTTTCCTCTTCTTCTCTGTGCATGACTTCAATCACCTCTTTTCTCTTGATTATAATACTGATGTAATCTTTAGGCTTTTATGCATTCTTTCCACTTCTTCTTTTCAAACTGCATGACTGCTGACTAACTCTGCTTTCTTACTTCTTTTTCCCCTTTCCTTCAAACCCTCTGTCTTTCCTCCATAACTCTTCACTTCTTCCGTCGTTTGATCTCACGGGACACCCTTCAGGTGAAGATCTTGAAAGGAACGATGGCAGTCCTTCCAAACCATATTACATGCCTCCAGGCCTGCACAGGATACTTGACAAAACTGCTCAAGGGGGCAAAAAGTACTCTGTGTCCTGAAAGCGCCACCTCGGTGGGGTGTGAAGAGCAGCACTAGTACTGTAGCATGTTGCATCTCTCCCGCAGCACAGCAAAGCCTTCTGGGATATGGAATCAGATAGCATTTATTGAAGCGACCATCTCTCTGCACTGTCTGCTGATACTGACTGACTCCTGCTGTACTTTTTTCCCCATACTTTTTCTTTTTGCTAATAATTCTGTCCATCATTGCCTTACCCTTGTTTGTTTTCTGGGGGCAAAGTAAGGTCTGATAATAATCGACGATGAAATCAAGTTATTCTATATATTTACTCTATTTATATTGAAAGTATCCTCTCTCTCTTTCTATACTGCCCTTTGTTTTCATGTCATTTTTGGTTTAGAGGTTCATACAGTACATTGATGTGCATGTGGATGGATTAGCCGAATTCTTATTCCACATGATTTTAATATTAACTTTGTCATAATCTATTGAAAAAAATGCTATTATATTGGGGGAATCTTACTAAATGCAGTGTACATTCCCTTTTAACCATGTTTTGATACAATCTATGAATTTTCAGGTGTTGCGATGGCAGTATTTAGTAACTGTGCCTGGTTTAAAAGAAGAGTGGACAAGTGCTACTCTCCTTTGTTTTTTGCAATCAATCAGAAAGTTTTTCAAGTTCAATTTATAAAAGGAACATAAAAGCCATTTTTTGGGGGTGATTTTGTAGATGGTTTGATGCTGCATCTGTTCTGTGAAGTTCAGTACAAGTTGTCTTTTAATGGGGGAAAGTTTTTGTAAAAAATAAAATCTTTTTTTTAATTATTATTATTAGAATAAAACTAAATATCATGAATGGTTTGATTCCTTCATTTTTCTGAATGCTAACAAATTTTATTATCAATACTGTTTTTTACATTCTCAACTTCATATATATGCTGTTCAAAGATTTTTTTGTTTTTGAAAGAAGCTCAAAGTTGCATTTATTTACAGTGAAGAGTAATATTATGAAATATTGAAATATATCAAAATAACATATTTAAAAGAACTACTTTAATGTAATTTATTCCTGTGGAGGCAAAGCTGAAGCTCTTCAGAAATCATTCTAATATTCTTATTTGGGACTCAAAAAACTTGTATTATTATCAGTGTTAAAAACCTTTTGCTGCTTAATGATTTTGCATAAACAGTGAATTAATACCATTTAAAAAAAAAAAAAAAGAAAGAAACAAATACTTTTATTGCATTTTTTTTTTATAGCATGCACACATTAAATTGATTTAAAGGTTCAAGAAAAGATGCGTAACATTACAAGATTTTTATTCCAAACATTGAGTTTATTTAAGATTATTTAGATGTTGATTTAACCATAAAAACATTAAGCAGCAAAAATGAATGATTGGTTGGCATTAACGGTGCTTGTGTGCTCCTGTTCTCAGTGCTTGATCTGGAGAAGAATGACGGCTCGGCGACCCGTCCATATTACATGTGCAGCAGCCTGCGTGCCATCCTCAACAAGAAAAACCACAAGAGACCAGAGGAGAAAAAGAAACGCAGAAAACAAAAGGAGAAATCAAACAAAACACACTGACATGTCAAACACAGATTCAGGCTATTATGGTAAATGGACTGATTTAAGCAATATTCAGTCATGTACAGTATGTAGATACTTTTTCGTATTATAAATCTCATAAGAAGCCTAAAAATATAAATACAAGAATCTTTGTACTGATCTGCATCTTTTTGTTTATTATGCAAGTAAATATAATTCACAGTAAGCAACTAAATGAATTGAGATGATTACCTGTTTATGGATATGGTGAAATATCTTGCTCTGTGTGTGTTTTAGTAGCTTTTAGTAATCTTTTAACCAATTCTTGTCTTTATATGATTATTGCATTCTGTTTGCACCCATTTGGGGTGAAACTGCCACTTCTCTCATATTGAGAAAATGACCGGTAATTTGCTCTTCACTAAATGAATTTTTCTCAACTTTTGTGAGTTGTTTTTATAATTGCAGTTCAGCTGAAGTGCCTTATTCCAACAGCTAACAGCTATTTTAACCTCAACCATACGTGGATAAGAGCCTCTTTCTGCTGTGCAGAGCTTATAACTATATTTATTGCTTCATTACGGCTCTTATTCATCCATCCAACTGTATTTCTCATCAGGCCCATTGCTCTCTAGCAGTAGGAGGTGGTTTTTTATAGTGTCCGTTAATGCTTCATTTTAGCCCTGGAAGGACTTGAATTCATCTTAATAACACCTTGATGTAAAGATGTGTATAGAATAGTGGTAGTTTTTTGTTATTTCTGCTCATATTTTAATGCAGTTAATTTGAAGTATTCGTTTGTTATTTTACATTTGTTTTTACTATTATTACATTTACTGTAGTTTTTCTTTTATTAAGCATTAAGAGTGTATTTACTAAAAAACTTTGAACCGCGATGCAGTGAGCGCATGTTCTGAATTGTTATTCAGTTTTCATACTTCATCTAAATTGTATTTTGAGTTTAACAATCGTCTAATCATGTCATTTCATATGTAACTATTTAATTCTCTTCATAATCTACCTTATGGGACAGATTCTTACTATTATTGTAAACATTGTGCTGTTTTGCTAAGCTTAATACCACTGTATGATGTAATCATAGTGCAAGGATAATAAAGCATTTCATATAGACACATGACAAGTTATTTATTTTTTAGCTAAACCACTTGGGATATGAACAAAACGCACAATAATAAATAAAAACATCTAAATTAATACATTAAATGGAAAGGTATATCTGTGGTATAAGTGTAGTTACAAGTGAACTGTAAAGCGTTTAGCTGCTGCTGATTGGTAGATGTGGCTGATAGAGTAGAGATGATGGTGTGTGAACTGAAAACGAGAAACAAAGCCATTAACAAAAGCACACACACGGCTAAATTGTAATATACGTCAAATATGTCATCCTGACACTCTATACCTTTTCCATTAGCACTTTTAGCAATATTCTTTGATGCAGTAATGTGCCATATTGTACTACATTTGCTCATATCTCACCATCAATGCAGGTGCTGTGCAGTGCTGTAAGCAGGGATGTGTGTGAATAGTGCTGCTCATTCAGGGTGGACATGGACTGGAACGAAGACATGTCTCCTGTCAGTTCTGCTGGAGGAGAAATGTGCTTCTTATGACGAGCGCGACAGTTTTGAAACCAGACCTGACCAGAAAGAAATTCAAAGATATGACTTTGCATATGAGCTTTCTTCTGTTGCCACATACAGTAAACCATGCTAACGTTTTAAGACGAGTCAATTCAGGCCGTTTAGAAATTGCAAAAGAAATGTAACCTGAATGACTCGTCGGCTAAGGCCAATCTGTTCTGCAAGCCTCTGAAGTGTCTGTGCATCTGGGTTATTGTCCTGAGCAAACTGGGCCTGCATAACCTGCAAGCAACAAACATCAGAATAGTGTCAACCGAGCCAGAGACATTAAGCAAGAGGGAAATCTCTAGTATGGTTTGATTACAAGAAGCAAAAACATAGCATTATTGCTTACACTGAACCTCATTTTAATAAGTCTCCAAACCCCAGAACTCAGTGTGTGGCTCATATTGAACAGCAAGAGCGATGCTTTTGTTTACCTGTAGCTGGTCTGAAGTAAAACTGGTACGTGCTCTTTTAGATGGCTTTTGGTATATTTCACATCCTGTATGCAACACACCTTCAGGAGATGCAATTTTTCCTACAATAATAAAAGTAATGCAAGTATGTAAATATTTATAACATATACAGAGCATCCTACAAACCAGGAGACATCAAAACCAATATATATATATATATTTTAATAGTTAATTGAACCTTGAGAAAAAAACTAGACAATAAAGTATGCATATGATTACTGTTGAGTATAATTGATATTACTATTTTATGGCTGGTATATGGTGTTATGTACATAATATGGAGCTCATAATGTTTGGATATATTTGGAATAACATTTAAAAAAAGCTACTTTTCCCTTTTTTTCGGCAGATTTTATGCAAGATCTTGTTGATAATTTAGAGGCCTATGATACATCAGGTTAAATGCAGGATTCTCAACTTACCTTTTTCAGCAGCACCTTTGAGTTTTTCCAGCGTGCTGTCGTAATGAACTCGACACAACAATTTTTGTCCGACCAAAGCAAACTCCTCGCCTGTGGACAGCTGCCTCTTACAAGAGAAGCACAAGAAACATGCCAGGTGGTAAACATTTCCCTTCGCCCTGCGCACCCAGTCTGTGGAGTGAACCATTTCACCGCAGCACGAGCACCATGTTTGATACCTCCTGCCAAGCCACAATGGATTTGGTTAAATTCATACCGAAACAATATGCATAATCTTTCAGAAGTTGCCTACCTGAAGTAATCTAGTTTGCAGAAGACCTCTCGCTCTCGAACATAGCAGGTTGTGTGTCCGCTCAGAGTGGTTTGGCACACACTGCATGAAAGGCACTGAACATGCCAGCACAAGTCATTGACCTGCATTCAATGAGAAATTTTAACGCGAACTTAGAATCAACAGATGGAACTGATCATACAGCATTGTCAGTGAAATAAATATTAACTAAACTATCCTTCTCACCTTCAGCAGATACCGGTCCAGGATGTCTTCCCTACACCTTGTGCAAACTGCTTTGCCTTGGAAAGCATCAGATGCCGTTGCTTGAGGTAGAGCAGACGAAGAAGATAGGCTATTCATATGTTCTGGTGAACTCTGTAGAAACAGAAATTATATTTAACCTAACATTATAAACAATACATTTTATTGGTTCCACAACTGCATAAATGTCTGATTCAACAGTTAGCATTTTATGTACATGCTAAATGTATATTTGCAAACGTACATTTTATGTCAAAGTTTTTAGTAACGAAAAAAAATTGCTATGTTTTACGAAAAAAAATATATATATATATTTAGCGTTTGCTTGAGGCGGTAACCACGGAAACCGTCGCTCATTCACTTAACGTTATTATCGTTAACCCGCGGCAACTCAGGTAGGCTTTTGTCATACAACATGTTCATTTTACAAAAATATAAAGCTAATTACATTTTAAAAGCGTTTAAATTAAAGCCGAAATATACTGGTTGCGTGAAATGATAACACCTGAAGAATTAGCTCCTCGGGAATTTAGCAACGTAACGTTCGTAAGTTAGCTATAACGTTAATGCTGACTGAAACGTTTATGGTTCCTCGATGGCTTTAGGTTATGTTCAAGCAAAAATGAATAAATAATTGAATAATATATATATATAAATATATATTTACCATAGAACTGTCGCTTGAAACTTCTCTGCCCTCGCTGGTAAAATCCTCACTGCGATCCATAGACATGACTGTAGCGCACGCGCTTCGGATTTCCAAATCTCGCACCGAAACGCGCGCAGCCTTTAAATGTGCGCGCTTCATCCCATAAACATCATCCGCTCTCATCTTCACCATGACAACAACAACAATTACCAAAACTACATTTACGACTTCCAGAATTCCAGTCATTGTTAAAACGCGTCCGACTCTTGGAGTAATGGCTATCTGTGCAGTTTATTATGTACTTGAAATCCGCTTTAGAGATTCGGAAACGGTTTACACATAATGCCTTCACCCGAACGTATCAATTACGCATGCCAATCAAAATCCCTGAAGAATCAGTGGAAGAAGAGAATTGATTTATTTAATAACACCAATTAAAAACCCGCGTTTGGCAAAAACTCGCAACCAGAGCAACCCAAAGGTGAAGAGGTCTCATTAAACTCTTGACACTTAATTGCCGCCATTTCAAGGCGGGTCCTTTTCTTATTCTGGTGTAATTTAAGGGGAAATGGTGGAAATATTTCGCCTGAACTGTGGACGGGAAAGAAAAAATAGGTGTCGGTCTTGAGCAATTTCCGCGTTAATAAGCGTTTAAAGTTTAATGGTGTCAATTGAAAATCTGTATGTACCAGCTGACAGACGTGCCGTAAAACCTACACAGTTTGTAGAACGCTTTAAACATTTGTTTGAATGCTTTAAGCATCATTTTAATGCTTTAAGAACAACAACAGTAATTTAGGTATATTAATATTTTTTGTGTATCAATATTGCATGAATTATAGCAAATTAAAAAAGCATTTAATGCTTTAAGAAGAACAACAACAGTAATTTAATATATTCATATTTTTTGTTTATCAATATTGCATGAATTATAGCAAATTAAAAAAGCATTTAATGATTTAAGAAGAAGAAGAACAACAGTAATTTAATATATTAATTTTTTGGTGTTTCAATATTGATGTATCTAATTTCACAGGACTATCTGTCAAATACGTCTAGGGTCTAAGCTTTTTATTATTTAAAATTAGACTAAGGCAATTTCAGCAAATGTGCCTGCTGATATCCTAACTATAGATTATAGGCTAACAACTAATAATAAAAACACTTTATTTTATTTTATTTTTTTTCAACTTTACTAATACAGATATTTTTCTTAACCGTACAAAAATAAGTAGCCTATATGATCATGCAATTTAAAAAGTTTACACCGCCGTCTCTTCATGCATTGCGTGGCTTTCTTGAGCATAAGTTCATGTTTTCACCTTTTGCAATAGTTATGCATGAGTCCCTTAGTTGTCCTCAGTGTTGGATTTTAAAATCATACAGTTAAAGTTGGAAAGTTAAAATATGCTGAACATGCTGGAAAACCAAAGAATGCGCAGGAGCTGAAGGATTTGTTGTTAATTTTTATATGCTAACATCTTTTGTGTGAAATATCGTATTTAGTACAGTACTAAATAAAAAATAATAATAAACAATTTTCATGATCCCTCTTATTTTGTTTAAATTATTAACATTTTGCAAATTCTGCAAGGCGTATTCAAACTTATGAGCACAACTATATGTACACACACAAACAACAATATATATAAACAATATATAACAATGTGCCAGTGGAAATTCTCGCCGGTGCACACTGCTGAGGCCTACTTTAGCACGCGTGTTCTGAGTTAAGGGTATGGTGATCACTTCAGGACTGCAGCGATATCTGTCAGGCCAATCAGAAAGCCTTGTAAAAATGCCCTAATCAAGGAGTGATTGCCTTCTCCACAATCACAGCACAATTGTCCAATCTAGCACTGATTGCACTTGCTGCCACCCACAGCACACCCAAACACCACCACAATCCCACCAATGCCATCTCACACACATACACACACACACACCATTCCTGTATGGAATAGCAGCTTGAAGGACCATTGATGTTTTGAGAGTAAGGACATGTAATGTGTATAGGCTACACGTAAGTATGGAGTGAAAATTATTGCTTTAATAATATTATTAATAATATGTCTCCAGTATGTGACAAATGTAAGTTTTCAGATTCCATGCTGTCTCATGGTTATGTCCTATGTCCCAAATTACAGCGTTTCTGGAACAAAGTATTCCAAGTCTTTTCAAATACATTGGACATTAATATTGAGCCAGATCCTATATTAATTATATCTGGAGTTAAATTATGGGTGACAGAGTTGACGAGTACTCTACATCTTGAAAGAATAAGATACACCCTAAAAGACAAGATTTTGGTATACGAAAAAACTTGTTTATTTCCTTTCTTCAAAATTCTGATTAATATGTTTATTATGCCTTCAGTACATGCTTTTGACACTGGAAAGCACTTTGGGTCATGTTCTTAGGTGGGAAGAAAGTATTTATTTATTGCTTTTGTTGTATTTATTTATTTTAATATTACTATTTCTTATATTTATATACTCTTTTGCCTTTACTATGTTTAAATGATAAATGCAAGTTTTATATGTGTGTATCCAAATTACAAATGACTGTCTTTAAAAGTTCAAATAATAAAACATTCAAAGCAAAAAAATTTATAAAATAAAATAAAAATTATTAATAATATTATTCAGCCTATAGTAAAAAGGCTAGCAAGGCTTTTGTGTAAAAGTGCACTCATTGACAAATTCAAGGCAATGGAACTCAATGGAATTTTTTTATA
>JAUMHG010034863.1:0-10652 GCA_032359395.1 Enteromius anoplus
TAATGAATGAAGTGTTTTTACAGAAGCGCAAGAAAAGACATACACGCAGCATCCGGGCCAGTAAACCGGACCTTTCAATAGTTTTATTTTGACGGAAGTGTGCTGTGATCTCATATCCTAATGATGCATGTGTGTAATATCCCTGCCAGAGACGGTTCGAGTAATCAGATAAATAAAGACATTTCTTTCATTTATTTCGTACAGTTGCACTTTGTATTGACAATTGAGAGTAAGTCAGGTTAGTAATGTAGACGCATGCATGTGTAATGGATCACAGGGAATCAGACATGTAAGATTCCATCAGAACATTGAAACACGAGGAGCCGAATTCAACAATGAGCCCTCAAACAGCACAGGATGTCGTAAATTACGGACACATTTTCGGATACCCTGTTGTAAGCAGACCCAACAGACATTGTCAAAGAACAGCTTGCAACATTAACACAAAATAATATATATTGAGAATTCCAAATCAGGAAGAAGATTGTCAATATTGTGCAAACAACCAAGATAATGGTCAAAGACACAGGACATCATTATCATCGGTATCATTACATGGGTACAATAACTAAAGATTCTGTTGGACGGATCTCCCTCCCCCAATTTCAGATAGCCTACAAATTCCTGAGATCATTAACCCTTCCCCTCACAAAACTGCCTTTTGCATGCCTATTCAGGCCTGGAAATACACAAATGCGGACTTGAATCACTGATATGCATAACTGCATATTATATGTATGCCACATATTTAATTATACTGTGTCACTCATTGTATAGACAGTTGGATTATTATTGAATGATTTGTCCTTAAATATCCGTGTTTAGTATGGTTGTGCTTAAATTTTCCTGCTTGAAATGTTTTTTTCCACCTGTTCTTAGTCAAATGTATTGTATTCATGTTATAGAAATCATGTTTAAAATTACACTCTGCAAAGCGGGAAAAAACAGACCATGTGACTTGATCTAGATTTATGGTTTGGGAGGAGAAGTCTCACAGCACCCGAAGCTTGATCAAATCTATTGTTTAAAACACGATTTTGGGATGTGTCCAAAGATGAGTTTAAAACTCAGGACAATAGTCAAATCTCTTCTAGCCCTTCTCTTAGCTCTCTCCAGGCTCATGTCACATGCTCCGGCATGCACATCTGCTGCTGCCAGCCACGATGAGAAGAAAACCAGTCTAGTCTCATTTCTTTATTTCTTTACGTCAGAGTTTGATAAGTTGAGTTAAGTTTTGCCTGCCGTGCTTCCAAAACCGTACCATACTCCAAAATGGACTGCAACTCGCTTCTCCTTCAGCCACCGCCCAACCTCCACAACCACTGACTTCCGTCCAATCAGAAACCTCGGGAAACTTCTGCAACAAGGACCACAGAAGGAATCCTCGTAGCGTAAAGGCAACGCAAGTAGAAACCTCCAGATTCAAGCTGAACTGGTGAACTTGATATAAATGTTAACCTCATTGACGAACTCAATGCGAGAGTTAATCTTTTGATTGATGGTTGTTTAAGTCGATGCAATAGCAACTATTGCTGTAGAATTGGGATTTCACATTTTCATCTTCTTAAACTCACTCTGTCCTTACTTTCTCTCTTTGTGCAACTCGTGTTTGTCACGAAGGAACATGGAGGCAGTTCAATCCATGTGCAAAGTATGTTTATTGTTCTCACGGAGCAGGTCAAGCAGGCAATGGTCAGAATGGCGAGCTTACAATGTCAGAAGCAAAGCAAATACAACTCCAGAAACAG
This sequence comes from Enteromius anoplus, assembly GCA_032359395.1. Lineage (NCBI taxonomy): Eukaryota > Metazoa > Chordata > Actinopteri > Cypriniformes > Cyprinidae > Enteromius > Enteromius anoplus. Next base: position 1,749 of record JAUMHG010034863.1, read on the forward strand.
TGCGAGAGGTTGAGCGATTTACAAACAGTATCCATGGGATCAGATGAGAATCATAAATGGGAAACAGGCAAGATCGGCAACGGGGAATGACATGACAGACATGAAACACAGAAAAGAGTCTAAGGCTGGAGTGCCTATGCAGTTCTAACTAGCAACTCCAGCTGGCCGTGACAGTATGAATGCATGTGTTTGTGTTAGTTTAGTTTATATGTCTTAGGTTTATCCAATAAAGCCATATTTATACTTGAAAAGAGAAGTATCTTGTGTTTTGTGCTTACAAGTTAATGTCTTAAACTGCCGATCTTGCTACTGTGCTTATTAATATTAATATAAAATAAAATGGATTTTAATATCCAGCTCAGAGTTGATGTTATACGGCTCGTTCACTGAATCGCAGACTGACTCAGTGATCCGCCGTAAAACAGTGATTCTGTTCAAATTCACTACAGGATCTTAAATGATTCTGATTTTATGTATTTGTATAATTGAGCTAATTTTGTCCTTACACATATAAAAAGCCATATAATAATGACTAATGATAGCGTTAATCAATTTTGTTGCTGTAACGTTGTCTAATATAAATTTATATATATAAATATATATTTGAATTTACTTTATATTGTTAATTTAATTTATTATGTTAATCTTGATGTCTCTTCTTAGTTAACTAGATAGTCAGTTTTTCTGTCAATTTTTGTTGTAACTTTTGTCATATGGAGCACCTTGGTCCTGGAGGAACGTTGTTTTGTTTCATCGTGCACTATTTGTATATGGTTGAAATGACAATAAAAGCCTACTTGACTTGACTTGTCTGTTTCTTTCATTTATATTGGTTGTAAATTACAGTGTTATGCAAGTTACTTCCAAACTGTAATATATTATATATTACTTGTTACTGCCATTTAAAAGTAATGCCTTAAATTACAATATTACTGATTCAAAATTGTAATGCGTTACACGACTCCTGTATTACTTTTGAGTTACTCTCCCCAAAATAACTACAGAGAGCGTGACACCAGCGCAGCTGCTTTCAAATACACGCAATAGGCTAAAGCTTGTCACAATATCAGCAATAGTATCATTACCAGGAATATGTCCGAGGAAAATAGTAGGAAGATATTTCAGTTACTTAGTAAGTCCGTGTCACAAAGATTAATTTCCTGACTCGCCATCTCCTCTGATGCACCTTAAGTCATCTTTATGGATTCAAATTATAATGAAAGAGTCGTCTTTCTTTTTGTTTCCACTGGAAAAAATGCAAGTGGTTGCGCTGGTTCCTCCGTGTGCTGCAAGAGCCTGCTTTAGATTCACAAAGTGAATATACCATCCTTCCATCGCACATGTGTTATTACAGCACAGGTTTAACGTTTAGACAATGTTATATATTTGAAATGTTTTGTTTTATTTTAGGCAAGTTGTGATGATTTGAAAAGGTTAAATTGATAAAAAAAAAAAAGAATTAACATTATTAACAATATTAAGGCTTCAGCCTGCACGTTTTACAGTGGTGAACTGAAATAAACTTTTCTGAGAGGCTTGACTGGAGACAAAAACATCTAATTCTTACATTGTTTTTGAGTTGAATGTATGCTGATTATGTACTGCTTTGATACGTTCTTTTGTTTGATTGATATATACAGTATGACTGCTGAATCTAGCTCTTGCGTTCATGTGCAGTCGTAACGTTCAAAAACACATCTAAACCAAAATCAGTGTATGAGTGTATTCCTGAATCATCCTTCGTACGGGCTGTTAGATATATGATACTTTTTTACTTTTTGCTATAATGTTGTGTATCGATGTGATTTGAAAGCTAAAATCACTTCTTGAGCGTTTAGCAATTTGTATGAGACGTTTCATATTTTTGTATATTTATGAAACTAACAGCTCTTGTTTTAACAAAACATAAATGTGACTTATTGCTTAAATGCAGAGGTTTTGTAAGTCTTCATTTGTAGCTGTGATTTCTTGCTGATGCACTATAGAGCTTGCGTAGGGAAACTACTGAATGACATGATAGGTTCTGTCAGTGGGCTGGGGAGATCAGAGGATCTGGCTAGAAAAGAGATCTAATCCCTGCACTGCTTGTGATAAAGACACAGACAAGTTTCTTCGAGTCTTGACAGGAGACAAAACATCTAATTCTTACAATGTTTTTGAGATGAACGCATGTTACGATAGCTCACAGTGTCTCACGTCTAAGTACAAACACTGTGTGGAGAAACACTTATTTTAAAATCATTTGTATCTCTATGGTAGGTGTTTGTTTGTGTCCTAGATTCACAGCGTGGTGAGAGCAGGTGCAGGTGGTGCTCTGAGACAGGTGAGTAACACAAGGTGAGTATTCACAGCTAAGTGGTGAAGGTGTTTCTCCCGGTTTGATGGCGCCTTCCTTCCTGTTTGGAATCCTCCAGGTAAGTAGCGTGGTAGGTAGCAACGTGAATGCTCCTCGTGGTATTTGCTGCAAGTAAGGCAGAGACTCCAATCACATAGGCTTCGCTTGACTTTCCTTAAAGTCAGTGAACAGGATGTCACAATGAATGGCATCAGGTAAGTATTAAGGGTAGTCACCTTGAGCTCAGCCATCATACAACTGGGGAATGCTGCTTATAGGCAGCGTGATCAGATGTGACTCAGGTGATTCTAAGTAGTAGTCAGGTGACTGGGATCAGTACAGCCCGATGGTGTAACACCATCCATTCGTTATTGCTATTTGCACCTAGTCTTAAAAAACTTTTATTCACTTTAATGTTTCATTTAGTCTCATCTCTGTCAAGAAATCAAATTGTTGCTAAACATTAAAAAAAAAAAGGGAAAAAAGTCTCTAAAGTGGTGAGGAAGTCAGTAAACGGCAGAATCACTAAACTGGAAGCACTGTCACGTTGACTACAATAAGTTATAAATATGTCATTGGTCCTGTGCACTGCATGTTTTCATAATTTTGTTGTATGAAAGTATGACCAAATATGAATTCAGCACCATTTGGCCTTTCATTGCATGAACATCACCTCAAATAAAAGATGGATTGTAGTATTCTGTCTGTTTAAGGACTCATCCAAGTATAAATAAAGTAGAAAGTATATACGTGAGTATGTGGACAGATATTCCCCATCAACGTGGATAATATGTAATTGAAAAAGCAATGGTGGAGAATGATCACATGACTCTTTTCATTGATGCAATGGAGATTTTCTGGTCAGTACGTCTACTTTGTGTTGTTTGGCCAAGTGTACAGGGTAAATGGAGATTTGGGAGATAGGTCATGGTTAAAGTAATATGTAATCAATATCATCAGATATAGTCAACATATAGGAATTAGAGAACAAGACCTGCAGAATAAACGCAGTCTTTACAGACTAGAAGTGACACTGAGTGTATGTGTGTTCTTTAAAGCTTCAGGCAGAAAGGTTTTGAACTTTAACCACAGAGTGTTACTCCACATCCACCGAGTATCATAACTGGATTAGTTTCTGTCATCAAAACCTCTTCTTCTGTAGTGTGGGTGTTTTTCCTCAAAACATTATTAGAAGCTTAATATTTTAAAGCTTAATAGATTCAGCTGTGGTTACAAATTGCCTGATTTCTCATCAGTATAAATGTATTATGCATGACACAACCCACCTCAAATATAACAAGGAGATTTGCTCAGTCTTACTGAATAGATTTGCACAATATACTGTATTTTGAACCAAATAAATTGGCAATCCTTTTGTCAAAACTAGATATTAAATGCATAATTAAAATCATATTTATCTTGCCACACCTGCCAATGGCCAGTCATGTAAAAATTTGACCTTACATTACATTACCACTACAATGGCAAAACATATTTACAATATTTTTTATTTGTCCTTTACTTTACTTAATCACAGAAATGGAGGAGTGCTGAATGCCCAATATCAAATATCCAAACAACAACAATAAAACAAATATAACATTCAAACACAGTAAATGTCCGGGTATAGACATCCTAAAAGGGTCCTTATTCTATGCTTCCTTCCGTAGGTTCCTCTTGTATTAGAGGAACGAGCTGGATGATTTTATCCTGCATCTCTACACTATGGTAGATTCAATCAAATTTAATGTCCAAGTAGAGACCTGTTCAGTATCAGTCTTTGATCACCACATTATTTCATCTGCTATTGACAATAATATGTCAACTGGCGCAATATTGATAGATCTTTCTAAGGCCTTTGACATGGTTGACCATTATTTGCTTCTTGATCAACTATATGCAATATTTAGGCCTCTCTAAAGACTCTCTTCTTTGGTTTAACTCTTATCTTCACTGTAGACGTCAGCGTGTGTGTTTATATGGTTCTACATCTCAGTCCTTGGTAATGGAGAAAGGTGGGCCTCTTCTTTTTTCTTTATTTAAAAATGATCTTCCACAAATCTGTTCAGACTGTAGTATTCATGAAACAGTGATATACTCAATCTTAACTACAATCTAACTTTAATGCTATTCAAATCATTTATTACTAAATAAGAAAAAGTCATATAGCATGCTGTTTGCTACCAGATCAGCTTCCTTGAACCAACGTAATAATCTTTCACTCAAATTTCTAGTCGATACTCCACTTGAACAAGTTGCTGAATTTAAACACCTTGACATTTGGCTGGATTCGCAGCTTTCTTTCAGATGTCATATTAATTCTGTTGTGAAGAAGATTAACTGTAACCTACGAATACTGTTTCGCTCTATTAATTGTTTCACTCAAATTACTAGGCTAAGAATTGTGTCACAGTTAATATTTCTTCTATTAGACTATGGAGATGTTGTCTACGAAAACACCTCAGAAACAAACTTGAAGCCTCTAACTGTTGTTTTCAATAGTATTTGTAGATTTGTCCTGAGATTTCCTCACTGAACCTATTGTCACCAGAAGCTAGTATCACTGGTACCTGGTTCTTACCTGAAGGAATATTTAATCCCATATAGACCTAGATACAGATTAAGACATACTTAAGTACTTATCTTTCATAGTGCCAAACATTTCCAAAGAGACTGTCCAGCATTGGTACAGGACGTCCAAAAGACGTCATAAAAACGTTCATTCTGGCTTGTCAGAGGATGTCATTTCAACGTCTGACAAAGACCATTGTTCAGTGGGGTGCACCTGATCACTGCGTGAGTATAAGAGGGCACGAGCACAGTGCACATGCAGCTTTTCGCTTCAGAGCCTTGCCGTTTTGGAGCTGGAGATCCCCTGGACCTGTCGACTGAAAGGGTCGGAGTGTGATTGACTTCAAGAGTTTCCGCGAATTCCTGCATTTCATTTCTAAGTACACGCTTTGAACAAATGTGATATTTCAGGGTTTTTTTTACATATGCAGAAATGTCAACAATTCTGTGTTTTTCTGTCAATATGCGGTGCTGTGTGTACATTAATGAGGGGAACAAATTGACTTAAAAATGATTTTAGCAAATGGCTGCAATATAACAGAGAGAGAAAAATGTAAGGGGGTCTGAATTCTTTCCCAGTGACCGAACTCCTGTACACAATCTACTGACTCTACTGAGCTCAGGAGCTGATTGAGATGCACCCATGGTCTTCTAAAGTGGAGACAAGAGGGTAAAGAGGGGCTGGAGCTGATCAATTGTCAAGGGAACTAACAATGGGGCAGAGAGCTAAAACGGCGGGGGAACACACTTCATAATAAGAGTCCTTGGAGTATAACACAAACGCAGACAGGGGCTGCATGTAATACAGTCTGGGTTGGAGCGCCCTCTACAGGAGTTTGTGGGCACTCCAGCTAGTGATCCTGGTCCGTATACCTACCTATAATTGGTTTTCAAAACAAATAAATCATTGGTTTATGCAATATTTACGTTTTCTAGGAACACAAAAACTTTTTTTATTCATATATTTTATTTATTTTACATGTCGTTCAAATGCAAATATTAAAAACTCCATAAAACCCAACTAAAAAATTCAAGTGTTTTAGTACACTGGAAGTTCTCTGATGCACACGCGTAGATAAGTTATTTTTGAATTGAATCTACCTGAGCGGAATGGATTCCTACATTCTTTCTCTGGGTAATAAAAGAGTTTCTGTAAAAGATGATGACATGTGGGTCGACAGGATTGCGCGTATATTTCAGGTAAGCTACTTTTTTAATAAAAAAATTCCTTCGGGAAAGCTAAAAAACTATGTTTTCGCTAACCTTATAAATTGTATTCTTGAGCAAAAAAATCAAAAATTGATTTAGATGGCTGTAACAGCCTCCCAAAAACTTGGAACAAAAGTATAATTATATTTTATAGGACATTCAAATTAGAAATAGTTTAAAAATGTATCCAGGTGTTACATTAAGTTTGGATATAACATTTTTTACAGCTGTTATTTTAAAATGCAAAGAATTAAGTAGTTTGACATGTTTTTGACATCTTGATTATCATGAAAACTTGACAAAGGCAACATAACTTAAATTTAGTCATATCATGTCATCATCAATGAGCCAATGCTGTCAGCATGTTGCCGGAGCTTGTATTGAGGAGTGGGCACTGAACTCTAATCAGTGCTTAAAGCTTAGAACTTGAGACATTAATATGATCACTTAATTAACATTTTAGTCCATAAAAGACTTACAAGGGCGAGAATTAAATCAATTATTACAAAACGTACAAGAAACACAAACCTTAAGACTTTAACGGTCCCGACGGCAGAAGCACGCAGCTTTTTTTCAGATGTCAGAGAAAAGAACTGAAACTGCTCTGTCACATATGATCGCACATATAAGAGTAATACAGCATTTAAATCTGTCTATTTTTTCAAATACATGTGTCGGCAACGGAAAATCCAATACATAGAAACACGGGGAACACAGGAAAACACGGACGGCTTGACAAAGGGGGAAAACACGCATTACTTGTGGCTCAGACAGTAAATGTTTTGTTTATTTACAATTGTTTTTATCAAATTTGCAGGTCCTGTGGTTGAGCCCATTGTTTCTTCATGCTGCCAAAGCCTTGTTGGTTGCAAAAGCTGCATCGATGAGTGTAAGAGAAAGTCAGTGTTTTGCCCAAAATGTCGAGCCGATGACTTCCACATGAACACACAAAGACATTTTGTGGCAGTAAAGGTGGTTAGTATGCCATTGGGCTGTTTTCAGCAGAGTTCAATGTTATGCAATCAAAGCACTTTGGACTGTAAAATGTTGTAAAAATGAATCTAAAAATGCTGTAAAAAAAGATTTGAGAAGTTACTTTAATTTGTAAGATACATTTCAATTCTACCTGATTTTTACACAATTTTACGTGGAATGGTTTTACTGTTTTTTAATTCAGAGTCAGATTCACATATGTTTACTGTAATGTTTACTGTAATGTTCCCACATTTCCTGTAAATGCTTGCAACTTAAGCACTGTTGGGTTTTTTTTTTTTCAACAAAGACTAACCTGTTCTTTGTGTTACAAAAATTGTTTACATTTTATAGCATAGGAATTATGTTCTGACAAATCTTTGGCCCACACTTAAATGGAACTAGTTAAAGGAAAACTTTATGTTCAGTAGGATTATTCATTGCTGCTGACTCTTTACCTCTGTTTTTGTACCTTAGTGAGGTTGAAATAAAAGTTCAAAGCAATAAAACTTGATCTGCTTTATTGTCTATCCTACAACTTAGAAGTATGATAGTGATGTATCACTGATCAAATGCTCTATTTATTCAGCTGCTGGAGAACACCAATGTTTGTGAGGAAACACAGCTAAAACACTTAGATGCTAAACATCCATCCATTCATTATCTACACCCCTCTTTCCTGTGCAGGGACGTGGGGGGCTGGTGCCTACCTCCAGCAATGATTGGGCGAGAGGCAGGGTACACCCTGGACAGCTCGACAGTCCAATCACTGAACTCTATACACACTCAGACATATCTAACAGTTAAACGTATAAGGGAGATTAAGGCACCTTGGGAAGGAGCATAGTCATTGTTCACTACATGATTAAAAAGAAGAGAAATGTCAGGGTACATCTCTCCAAAGATTTCTTCTGCATGGCATCTATCTTCTTCAGATGAAAAGGTAGACACCCATGTCTCATACAGGTTTGCCACGACAGAGGCACATGGCAGCAGCTCCTCTGAGACTTCAGCTCGACATCTGTTTGCAGCCAGTTCATTAGGAATTCCACGTCCTAAATGTGTTTAAAATCAAAACTACACTGTTTATTTTTGCTGTATTTTCAAGTTTACATTTTAAATCTAATGCATATAAATATTATGTTTAGCATACCTGGGATCCTGTGTGCATTCCATGACTGGACCACTCTGTCAAGTCCAATTTGACTCACTTGAGATGTCAGGTTTGATATGCAGAATTTTGTTAGGTTGTCCTCCATGTTTACAACCTCTTGGTCGAGTAGGTGCACCAGAGCCTGTTTCAGGGGGTAGTTCACGTGGTTGTTCACCTCTGGCCACAACCTTTCCACTCGAAGGTTCTATTGATTACAAGTCCAAATCATTTTTTTCACATAAAATATGACAGCAGAAACAAGTTAACGGGAAGATTAGATTATTGACATATTTGGAAATAGTACATTTTCAGTGTTAAAGCAACAACTACATTTTTTTTAAAACCTGGACCTGAAGAATGTAGAAAACATTTTGTTAAAATTGTCCTTCTTAGTCCGACTTATTCCATAGATATTTTTTCTTAGATATTAGCTTTTCACCTGTCAGACCCTCCCTGACCAAATATGTGAAAAGCATCAGTAAAGTTCTGTACAGAAATGTAAAAAAACATGGGTTTATTCATAGCATGAACTAACTAGCAAGGGATGTGCCGTAGCTAAAATTAGTGCTGTTAATCAGTTTAACATAATATGGCGCTTTTCCACTACACAGTACCAGCTCGCCTCGGCTCGGCTCTGTTTGGTTTTCCACTGTGTAAAAGTTGT
>JAUMHG010034864.1:0-10635 GCA_032359395.1 Enteromius anoplus
CCAAAAGGGCCCATGTCACTCCTCTCTTCATCTCCCTGCACTGGCTTCCAATTACAGCTTGCATCAAATTCAAGACATTGATGCTTGCATATGGAACAATCACCGGCTCGGCTCCCGGAGCTGGAATCGGGATCGGCTCTACCAGCCGAGACTCTGGAACTAGGATTGAGATCAGCTCTCCAGGCCGAGATCTGGGGACTGGAATCGGGATCGGCACTTCCAGCTGTAAACTATGAATTTGATTCAGGAATGGCTCCCCTTGCCATAAACTATGGACTGGATTCGGAAACGGCTCTCTCTGCCATAAGCTATGAACTGGATTCGGAAACGGCTCTTCCAGCCGTAAGCTATGGACTGGATTCGGGAACGGCTCTCTCGGCCGTAAACTATGAACTGGGTTCGGAAACAGCTCTCCTTGCCGTAAACTATGGACTGGATTCGGAAACACTGGCTGTGACTCATGCACTGGATCTGTGATCGGCTGTACTGGCTGTGACTTAAGAACTGGGATTGACTTTACTGGCTGTGACTCAGGAACTGGGATAAGCTCTAGTGGCTGTGATTCAGGAACTGGGTTTGGGATCGGCTCTACTGGCTGTGATTCAGGAACTGGATTATGGAGAGGCGGAACGGGATTGGCGGGGACCAGATCGGGCATATTGGCCCACAAATCCAACTCCGGTCTGCTACATCGTGGGCTGGGAATGGCGGAAATCCAGAACCGCTTTATTAAAGTTGGCACTTGTTGACCCTCATATTGAGCTGGTCTCGGGAGCGGTTTTTGCCTTACAGCGAGGCGCGAGCCGGGCAATGGCGTATCTCTCTGACAGTCAAGGTATGCATTTTCTATTTTTTAGATATATCCTTGTTTCATTGAGGTTATGTATTTTTCTCATTGTTTAATTGTGTAATTGGCTTGATATAATTTTACCTGACAAAATAAAGTAAACATCATTTCTTGATTCATTCTAGACTGTTGAAATCTTTGTCACGAGTAGATTGTGAGGAGGCTTTTGCACGCATAAAATATTATGGCTAGGATATGCAAACTGGGGACGCAGGGAATGGAGCAGTAGGCACGTTTTATCTGAAGACCTCCTGATTTCTGATATCACTGAAATTGACACATTGGGCAAGGCAAGGATTATGTAAACTATGTTCAAAGCCATATGCGCAGGATCCGGGCTAGTAAACCGGACCTTTCAATCTCCTCTGGGCTGATCATCCTTAAAGTTTGTTTGGTTTAGGGCGGAGCTTCTGTAGTGCTCGGAGTCAAGACTGGAGACTTGTATTCAAAGATAAACTATTTATTCCATAAACTGAAAAACAGGCGCAACAGAAATCTCAGACACTTGGGCAGATAAAATAAAATAAACATTGATACTTGATGCAATCTCTCTCTTTCTTTCTTGTGAACAACTGCAAATGGATACTAACGCCTCCGAGTCATTACAGTACCCATCTGTCACGGTCCGTGTGTGATGAAGCATGAAGGCTGAGTCAAAGATATAATCCAACAGCGATAGTTTAATTAATCCAAGAAGAACAGACAGGCAGGGTAGTACACACGACGACACAGCATTACAACATCAATGACCGGACAAAGGGAGTAAACTGAACGTGGCTTAAATAAGACAGACAATCACACTAATAGACGAGACACACCTGAACGTAATCATCAACAGACAGAAACTGGGTCACAGAGAGCACATGGGGAAAACCAACAACAAAACACAATGCAGGGGTGTGACACCATCTTAGTCGATGTCTAAATTAATGTATAGTTGATCCATCAAGTCATGTAAGACTATGAACTTGTTTTGTTCCTGATAACTTATGGGATATTACTGCATGAAGTAAGGCATAATTCATGAATTTATAGTAATTCAAGTACCCTTACCACAAAGTGTTACCTATTTATTTTGTAAAATGAGTCCAATTTAAGGATTACTTTTAATACATTTAGTTGACTGAAGCATATGCCTCTATTACATGGATCATGATACAGTGTCATACAGCATAGAATAGTGAAAATTAGTAACTGCATGAAACAATAAACATATTACACATATAAAAAAATGGCAGCTGTCCAAGAGCACTGCAGTACTGACAAATTAACTAAAACTAATTTAGAAACATTTAAATTGTCTTATATTAAAAGCAAAATGCAATGCCAAGGCTAAATTATTAAATGTAAAGGTGAATACTGCATCACTATTAAGATCTTTTAGTTTTAAGCAAATGAAGGAATCTCAAGTACAAAGTATTAAACATATCAGGCCTGTTTACATCACAATGCGTTTTACAACTACAAAGAAAAACAAACTTGCTGATAAGCATTGAGATTATTTATTATTTTTGAATTCTCCTGCTGCATTTCACTCGTCCTTCTATGGTTGTGTTCACTTTGCTGCGAATATACAGTTCTTTTATGGATTGCTTGACTTCCTCTGTCTTTAGAGTGTATATGATGGGATTCAGCATAGGTGGTACTGTGTGTGTCAGGGAATTGTTAATTATCCGGACGTTTTGATGCAAAAGTGTTATTGTAGATGCAATACTATTGCTTAAAATTGGAATATAAAAAATTGCCACCAACATTAGATGTGAGGTGCAGGTTTTTATGGCTTTGATCCGGTCAACACTATGATCAATCTTAAGCAGAGCAAGAGCAATGCAGAAATATGAAATGAAGATCAATATTAGTGGCATAAAAATCAGGAGACTAAAGCAAATTTTAAACAACAAAACATTTAGAGAAGTATCATTACAGGCTAGTCTAAAAATAGGGCCATAATCACAAAAATATGTATCAAGTACATTGGATCCACAAAAAGAAAGTCTATTCAAAGAACTTACAAGTACAGAAAAAAAAGTCACAGAAAAAATCCATATCACCCCTATGATCAGAAACATGGCTGGTTTGGTTACAATGACATGATACCGAAGAGGAAAACAAATAGCAACCAGTCTGTCATAAGACAAGACAAGCAGTGTCAAAGACTGCATATTCATGAAATGATATAAAATAAACACATATGTTAAACATGCATCATATGAAATGTCCTGGTGCTCAAATAAAAATGTATCAATGGCTTTTGGAATTACAGCTGAGCTTCCACACAGATCAGAAAGTGCCAGATGGAAAACAGCAATGTATTTGGCTGTGTGAAGCCTACGGGTCAAATATATGACACACATAATAATTGAATTCCCTAAAACACTCACAACATACACTAAAGACAAAAATACATAATAGTATTTTGCATGTGGGACATTAAAAAAGCCACTGATGAAAAAAGTTGCAGGACGAAAAAAGGTCACATTTACAGAAGAGTTTGACTGCATGGAGCTCATGATGCCTGTTGTCTGGTCTTTGTGTCACCTGTTAATATAAGGACTGTTTTTGAAAAGCATCAAATAATCATTTCATTTCAGGTCACAGTACTTTTATAAACAAACCTTTGATATAATATTATTGAACTAATCATAAAACAATTTCAGTAAAATCATTAGAGAAACTCAAAATGTATACGCTACCGTAACTTCTCCAAACTGGAATCATCTCATTATCCTACTAGCCATCAGTCAAATTTATATGAGATGATTATCTTCTCTTCTCCCTATAGACGTGAGGATGATAGGGTGGGAGTAAATCTACAGAACTGTCCACAGATCATGAATGTTTCTATTCATCATCCGTATAATCCTAATTATGGGTGAATAGATGCAAGCCCTTGGTACCATGCCACAAAACATTCACAACATGGGTGTAAGCTAATGAATGTGCAAGACTATATTAAATAACTAAAAGGAAAAGTGTTGTAAATGGTTAAACTATGTGTGCTACAAACTGATGAGTTAATGATTACTTAAAGAAATAAAAATATGAATATAAGAATATGACTACTTTGTGATATCAAGCAACATAACAGACAAGAACATTAAACCAGGCTGGATGAATTGAGCAGTGTATTGAGCAATGATATGTGAAGCAGTTCATATCAGGATTCTGTTTGCCTGTGGATTAGAATGATTCAGGATTATTTGTTGAAGGGTTGAGAAGGCCTTAATTACTTTCTAAATTACTAAATTACTTGTTTTTTGCGAAACAAGGAGAAAAAAAAGATGATCACCTCTAAGTAGTCTTACTAATTAATTCACAAACGTTTTAATGCTGACAATCCGCTGAACTTACTAATGCCAGCTGATGATTTATTAAGGACAGCAATATATGCAGGAGTGTGACAATTTCAGTTCATGAGGATGACACACAATAATGCATTTCTAAAACATTTGTTATACTGAAAGCAAAGATAGTGTAGGAGCCAAATGTGTATCTATAATGACCTTTTGTTCTTATCATGACCACTGATTGGTGCTGTTAATTTAGGGGCGATAAGGGTATGTATGCAGCATTCCTACTTCGTTAGTTAGGTGTTTTGACTCGGAAAGGCAAAAAAGGTTTTTGACCGCTATAGCCCAAAATTGATGTAATGGAAAAACATCTTAAAGGTAAGATTTGGAAATTGGAATTGGATATTGTGCACTAAAGTGTTTTTGGAGACCGTAAACTGTTGATTGATGATGATACAACTGAATAGTCTTCTCGTTTATTGATGGAGAGATTCAAAGAGGAAGTAACAATGCCGCCTCAACCTACAAATCCGGGATCAAACAACTCAGTAGCTAAAATATTAGATTAAGCTCCTACAGATACTGTAAGTTTTTTTTTTCCTCTCACTTTATCCTTACTGACTATCAATTCAACTTTATTATTTAGATTGTGTGCAAAATCATTTATTTTAACCAATACAATTTTAAACAAAAGGACATTTCAAAATAATGTTTATATTTGAATAACTTGTTACATAAATACGCATCAATCAAGTTGATTACAATAGATATTTTTGTTGAAAGTTGAGAAGGATTCAGAACAAATCTGTAATTAGCAGTTTTGTAAATTTATTTATTCTTATGTATATTAGTTTTCTTTTTCTAATTGTGAAAACATTATATGATCAGAAACATAGCTGGTTTGGTTGCAACAGCAATATACTGTAGAGAAAAACAAAAAACAACCAATCTATCATAAGCCAAGACAAGTAATGTCAAAAACTGCAGACTCATAAAAAATAAATACAAAAAAAAAAAACATATCCCAACATGATTCATATGAAATGTCCTGGTGTGAAAATAAAAATTTTTCAATGATTTTTGGAATCAAAGCTGAGCTTCCACACAGATCAGAAAGGGCCAGATGAAAAAGAGCTATGTATTTGGCTATGTGGAGTCTGCGGGCCAAATTAATGATACACATGATAAATGAATTCCCTAAAACAGTCACAAAATACATTAGGTCAAGACCACATAGAAGTATTTTGTATGTGGGACATTAAAAAAAAAAGCCATTGATGAAAAATACAGCAGGATGAACAGGGTCACATTTATAGAAGAGTTTGACTGCATGGAGCTCATGATACCTGTTGTCTAGATTTTATCACCTGTGATGAAGCACAGCTACAGAAATATATTACATAAATTACAAAAAAGATGTAATTTCCAGTCATTCCACATTCCCCTCCCCCGAGTCCACCCATTGACTGTTGTTTTTTTCCCTTCACGAGTCCAACAAATCACTCGGCAGGGATGCACTCACACACAGCTGGCCTCCGGGGCTCAAGGACTCCTTTCCCCCAGTGAGCCTCATTGCACAAACACTGTGCAAGATCAGGGAGGACGAGGAACAAGTCCTGCTGGTAGTGCCTTTCTGGCCCTCCCGGACCTGGTCTGCCGACCTCATGTCCCTCGCGGCAGCCCCTCCCTGGAAGATCACCTTGAGGAAGGACCTTCTTTCTCAGGGGATGGGCACCATATGGCACCCGCGTCCCGATCTGTGGAACCTGCACGTCTGGTTCCTGGACCAGATGCGTCAGACTTCTCCAGCCTTTCCAGCGCTGTCATAGAGGCAATCTCCCAAGTGAGAGCTCCCTCTAGGAGGCAGGCCTGTGCTCTGAGATGGGCTCTGTTCATCGACTGGTGTTCCTCTCATGGAGAGGACACACAGAGATGCACGATCGCAGTTGTGCTTTATTTCCTGCAAGAGAAGTTGGAGCGCAGGCTTCCCCTTTAACTCTTAAAGTGTATGTCTCTGCCATGTCACGATGCAGTGGAGGTTGCATTCCTCGGGAAGCACCAACTCATCATCTGGTTCATCAGAGGTGCGCGTCGGGTTAATCCTCCGAGACCACACCTTGTACCCTCTTGGGACCTGGCTGTCGCCCTACATAACCTGCGGCTCTGCCCTGGGAGGAGGCAGACCCAGCCTTAGAGTTGTTGTGTCCTGTATGCGCATTGCGCCTCTACACTGACCGCACTCGGAGCCTCAGACGCTCCCAGCTGCTCTTTATTTGCTACGGTGGACAGCAGAAAGGGAATGCTGTCTCCAAACAGAGGGTGGCTCATTGGGTGGTAGAAGCCATCTCCCTGGCTTATCTATACCAGGGAGAGCCTCATGGTTGCGGATACCGATCTGCCATTACGGCCACCAGCGGCGTCCCAGCAAGGAGTATGGGGTTAAATTAGTGCCAAAACCTTCTCAGGTAGGAGAGCTGTATGAAATCCTTATGGTTCCCAGTCCACAAATAACGGGTCTCAGCCCCTTATCACGGTCCGAGGAGCCGTGTAATGGCCTGTCGGTTCCGGTTTCACAGCCAGGAGAGCTGTCAAAATCCTTGGGTTCCTAACCCACAAGTAACTGGTCCCAGCACTGTATCACAGTCAGAGGAGCCGTGTAATACCATGTCAGTTCCAGTTTCAAAGCCAGGAGAGCTGTCAGAAATCGTTGCAGTTCCCAGTCTACACCAGTCAGGGATTCAGTCAGAGTCCAAAATAAAGTATTTGCTTTTACACAAAACCCATCGACTATTAAGATGGGATACACCAAACAAACAAAAAGACAATATAACAAAAGTAAAACAAAGATCACATACATGGCTTAACTGAGGAAACCATACAAATAAAATATCCGAGAAAAAAAAAATAAAAAAATTTCCAAACAAACCAAAATACAAAGATCCAAGCACTAAACTCACACACAATATGTCAGCACATTCACACAACAAACCAGTCGATCAAAGGCACGTTATTCAGTTGAACAACATACAACTGAGAAACCCAGTCATAAAAGAGCAGCATAACTCATTGTTCTGCAACACAAAAGTCTGCACAGCTCATATAATGAACTCGGAAGTCTCTCGTTATAAGAATCATTAATCATTCTCAAAATATAAGGAGCTAATTTTGAACCAAAAGATTTATAAAATTCACATCTAAAGCCATCAGGTCCTGGTGTTTTACCAGACTGGAAGGACTTAATGGCCTCCAGTACATCACTTCAGTAAACAATTCTTCTAATTCTTTTTTTTGAAGCCTCACCAAGGTGAACTAAGTTATGACTGTCAAAGAAAGTATCAAAGTCTAATTGGCTGGCATTACATTTTGTGGAATGAAGATCAGAATAAAAGTCTCTAAAGGATTCATTAATCTCTTTTGGATCAGTAATAATCTGATTAGTCTTTACTCTTTTGATTTTATGGATTGTTGTGATATGTTGTGATATTGTGTTTCAATTACATTAGGCACAAGCTCTGAGGAAAGCAAAAAATGGTTAATCCTAGTAAAGAATTTATGTACATGAGAGTAAAATGAAAATTCTTTATTTGTAGGGTGTTGCAGCCTTTAATATCTACCATGTATCTATCTTTATTTAGCCTATTTAAAATCTGAACAGAAGCTATGGTGGGAGGTGGCTCAGTGGAAGATAGATTTAAGTATGGATCTAAGTATGGAGCTATGAGTGTTTCCTGAAGAAAGAGAATATCAGCTTTTAGAGATTTAAGAAAAGCAAACACTTTGCCACTTTTAATGGGATGGCCAAGACTAATTAATTAAAATTACTCCCTCTATTAGTTTGATCACTTCCGTTCATTTAGCTATTGTTCAAAAAGTAAGAAATGAAGTAGCCTCACAGAAAAGAAAAAAAAATATATAAATAAAGAACATTTCTAACAATTATATAACTATTTATCCCCCCTCCCCGTGCCTTAAATGACTTCCCCAAATGAAGCATTATGGCTCCCTCTAATGATTAGATCGCTAAGTATGTGAAGAAGTATAATAACAATTTAGTACTATTTAACGTTATGATAAACAACAAACAATGCGCACACAAAGGAAAAAGAGAAAAAATAATTAAAAAACTCCACAGCTAAGTCATATCATAAAAATGACTGGATTAACTGTCTCTATTTATCGTCCAAAGTTTTATGCATTCAAAAAATTGAAAGACAAAAATGTATGACCAACACTGAAAATTAGTTCTGATCCATCAGTGCGGGTTGTTTCAGTTCTTTACCCACGTATAGCTTCGCTTCCGCAGGAGACGTAAACACCTTTGAAACTCAGTTATGAGTACTTTCAGCTCTTGCAATGACCATATTACTTCACCAAAGCTCTGACGCTGATCCACCTACCTCCCTGATATATATCCCTGATCTACCTCTGTAGTGTAATCCGGGAAGATAAATACTGTTAGTCCCTGGTAAACAAGAACTTGTAGTCAAGAACTGGTAGTCCCTGATAGATTTATCTGCATCTGGAATGCAGTTAAGTCTAATGTTTTTACAACGTGTTTTTTTCTTGTACAATGTATTCAGAGATGTTTCCAACGAAAAACCGCATCAATTTTGTTGCTCAGCTCTCGTTGCGGCGCATGCATACCTGAAAGGTCGCTTCAAGTTTGTCAAATCTTTCATTAAGGGCACTAAAGATCTTTTCCAGCATTAGGGGCAGTCGTGGCCTAATGGACAGTGAGTTGGGCTTGTAACCCAAAGGTTGTGGGTTCGAGGCCCATGTCTGGCAGGCATTGTGGGTGGTGTTAATGAATAACCAGCGCTCTCTCCACCTTCAATACCACGACTGAGGTGAGACCCTTGAGCAAGGCACTGTTCCCCCACCTGCTCACCTGTAAGTCGCTTTGGATAAAAGCGTCTGCTAAATGCAGAAATGTAAATGTAAATGTAAATGTAGCGACATCCCTTCTCCCTCCATAGCAAGGCCTTCTACTCAATCAGCTAGCGCCATATTGTCAGCTATACTAGCTAGTTTAGTTGGTGGCATCGATGCAGTTAAAGCTTTCAGATGATGTACAAAATGTTATAGATTTCGAGGTAACTTTTAGCCTGATTAAAGCAGGTTTAGAGACTATTCATTTACAGTTTTATCACTCTGTTGTTATTATCACTCAACGTAAATATTTTCAAACTCATATACATTTAATGGATCGACCAACGTACATCTCTTAACTTGTAATACAGCATAAAATCACATTGTCTAAGTATCATGTTTGCATTTTCTCTCACAATAACATCGATACACCTCTAATTACATAAAACATTTCCTTCACATTGCAAAATGTGCCCTTACCAAAATCCAAACGGGGGGAAAAACAGATAACTAATCTATGCTGCTGCTCATCTCTTTGATTTCACAGAGAAAAAACTAAAATGGCTCTTCCCATTGGCACCTAACGTGGTGGGGGCGGGACTTTAACTTAAATTTGACCGGATTGGTTGATAACTGATATGTCAATCAATTTATTTATATGCTTTGTTTTTTTCTCACATACTTTGATTTGAATTTTGAATTGATTTCTTTTACAAACTAGGTATTCATTTTATTATTAATATTTAACATGATAAATAATACAGGGTTACACTTCACTTTCCTCCTGTCATCTCCTTTGTGGTTCCCTCAGTCAGCTGTCCCCTTGGTAATGCCTCTCTTCAGCTCTGTGTCCATCTTCTACTGTAAGTCCCCAATGTCCCTTCTCTGTTGAACTTTAGTTTTTATATGGCACAAGTATGCATCTTTTAGTAGGTGGGGTCTTTTATGGGCTGATGTCATGTTTTTATTCTGTTCTGTTTATTTGTATTTTGATTTTTCTGCCACTTTTTTTTTTATTATTGACTTACTCGTCTATTAGTGTCGGTGTTTGATTGGTTAAGCCATGTGTTTTCTTCTGTTCATTGTCAGTCTTGTTGTGTGCAACCTGGTTGTTCAGCTCCTCCAGTGTGTCCAGTTTTAAGATTATATGAATAAAATTAAATTGGTGTCCTTAATCCTTACCTCATCCATTTTGTGACAGATATCCAGTGTTAAAATCCAGGCTTACTCACTAGATTGCTGAAGCCAAACAACTGGCCTATTCGTCCAAGGAAGTAGACTTCCCTCTTGGTATTCGTGACTAGAGGGTTGGATTTACTTGGACTAAAGATATATAAACTGTGGACATTTGTCTGTCTGTGGGATGGTCATTGAAGAACAAACTCACGAGATTTTAAAACTTTCTTAGTTTAAAAAATTCTTAGTTTTCACCTCATGTCTTGTCATGTGTAAGTGGAGGAAGTCGAGCTGTCATTGGACACAAAGATGACTTACAGAATGGTCTGAATGTTACCCTTTCAGTCGAATCACTTTGACGTTACATATGGGAACTCATCAAGTCAAGTCAAGTCACTTTTATTTATATAGCGCTTTTAACAATACAGATTGTAGCAAAGCACTGAACATTAT
>JAUMHG010034865.1:0-10635 GCA_032359395.1 Enteromius anoplus
TCAGAAATCATTCCAATATGCTGAATTGGTGATTAAAAAACATTTCTTAAAAATGTTTAAAAGTAGAAATAAACTAATATGCTAAATAATATATATATATATATATATATATATATATATATCTATCTCACCCCAAACTTTTAAATGGACTTCTTAAATCAGTCAAAAGTATCTAATTATGAGATAATACAGTTACAACACTAAGTTTGAAAACTATATTAATTTATTGATTTACAATAAAGCCTTCCAAATTAATGCCAGGCCCTTTTTTGAGGAACACTGTTAAAAAAAGGCAAAAGGGAGAAAAGGGGACAGGATCTGAAACAAACACTTCTTGAGGCCTCTGTAGGTGCCACAAATCTGTCTCCTGGTTTAAGCAGATCAGCTTTGTGGGTTTCTAAAGAACGCCCACAGAATAACAAAGAAGTGTAGAGTAAAGCAAGCCTGATTTAACAATAATTTATCAAGAAAACTCTGTGACAAGTTTAGCGTTTGAGAGTACATCCTCATTAGCCAAACCCAGGCCTGTCAATCATTGCTGTAATCTCTTTAGGGCAGAGAAACAGAAATAAACCTACAGAGTCGTACGTGCACAGGCTGCATTAAGAAGATGTTTAGTCGGGAAGGTTCCCCTGCCCATTAAGCCAGCTTACTCGACTGGAGGAAGAGATACATTTGATCGTCACATCAGAAAAACGGATTACCGGAAGGCCGGAGCCAAGGAGATCGCTGCCATAATCTTACATGTTTATCCAAGACTTGATGGCTCCTTCCATCTCAACCGCCTACAACAAAAAGCACCTGTCTGCCTGATTTATTATGCGACGTGAATCACAGCGAGCTTCAAAACGATTATCAAACGACATTTTCCCACCTATTTGGGTGAGCGTATTTCATCAGAATCTGCTGTAATCTTCCTAGAACAGTTCGAATAAACACTCTATAACAAGGGCAAAGGAGTTTTACACAAGTCCAAAGCAAAACTTTACATTTCTGGGATGTTCTTGGCCTGCATAGCTCGGATAAGGGTAAGAACTGCAGCAAGTTTCCAGATCAATGGATTTGAGCCCCAGATAAATGCAAAGAGATTCACAAATATTAAGCTAATTCTTTTACGACATTTACGAGTATCTTGTGTTTTTATTCTTTTATCATTTGAATGTGTTTATTTGTGGCTTAAAAACTATTTAATTATATGGAAATAAGCAATGATTTGAACCCAACATCAGGGCTTACTTGCATAAATGAAAACACAATTGTAATCACAAGCTGCACAATTTGAGATATTATTTATAATTGCTGCACAAATAAAGTTTCTTCATGAGCAATAATAAACTAATAATTATACATATTTTTAAACTGTTATATAGGGTGTTTACAACTTCAAATAATTAACCCTAGGTCTTTTTTTTAAAACCTGTATTGTCTTGATTTATTTTGCACACTCCTCATAAAAATAAACAATAATTTTAATCATTGTTCAAAAACTGTTATTTCTTACCGTGCATTCCTAACGCCTCTTGCATATTCACGCTGTCTATTGATTGTGTGAATGAAACATGTGATTTGCTCTACTATTGCACATTTTGGTATTATGAACTATAACGTTTTTTCTCAATGGATTTTTTTAGACTATAAAGTTAAGAATAAAGTCTCTTCACTACAGTTCACGTAACCTATGTGTATAGCCCTGATCTCTTCACTACATGCATTACACAGTGCTCTAAAACGCAAGATAATCTACGAATGTTAAAGTCTTTTAAGGAAGGGTGGTAGAGACAGATCAGCAGCTTCATCAGAGATCTAATTAACCCCACAGAGTCACTAAGAATCTCTTTAGGTTAACCTCCTCCGCCTAATCAGAGGATCACCGATATGATCAAGCAAGTTCAGAACACTTCAAAACCTCAACTTCCAATTAACAGAATGAAACCAGTAATGAATCTCGTCTAATTCTGATAAAGTTATATCTAGTCTTGACCTCTACAAGCCCTATCTCAAATGAAAACCAGGCTAGCACTGTCTGTAGATCTCAATTTATTCTGGACAACACACACTTGAGTACTTGATCTACTGTGCCTGGTGAATATACTGCTGGTGTGTTCTGTGACACTTCTAATGTAAAATTTTGCAAAGACACCCATATGTTTATGGTGCTATAATGTAATGTAATCAAATACAAACACTTGCTCTCCAATTAAAGGGACAGTCCAAGTCCAAGTCCTATTTAGAGAACATATTAGGTGCTTTTCCTGTCCAAAATGTTAATGAAATGCAGACATGGTTGTAATCCAGATTGAAAAAGGCATCTTAAAGGCCCGTTCACACCAAGCATGATCAATATAAAAATAACGATAACTATGTTTGTGTCCACACCAGTGAACGATATTGTCTGTTCGTGTCAGGTGTCAGGTTTGCGAGTGGAAGTTCACATTAGATTTTTAACAGTGAATAACAGCTTCAATTTCGGTGTGCCATTTGACTTCAGAAGACTTGCAAAAGTTGCTTAAATCACTTTTGTTAAGGGTACTTTTTTTTCCTTTTTACAAACTGAAAGGTTTGGGTCATAATGTGCTTTCATTGTGTGCAGGAACCAAGTTACACGGAAGCTCTAAGTGAAGCACTCATTAAAGATCTCGTGTCAGAGGAGGTAATTCTAGGGTTAATTATTCATTATCCGTAAGGAAGAATGGTGGGCCCGTGGTTTCATTAATTATGACATTCAGTTGCCATAGTAACCACTGTCTCATTAGACCATTGGAGTCTCAAGGTAAAAGACAGACGTGCTCGATTCAGTTTGTGAACTCAAACCTGAAGTTCAAAAAGTATTGATCTCTCTTCTTATTGCATTTGATTGAATAATAGGATGTTTTAGGGGGAAAGAATGCCATTGTATTCACAAGTAGTGAGAGAAACATTCATGCCAGACAGATCTCTTACTGTGAAGAGCTCTCAGTCTCTTAATTAGAATAAAGCACAGATCTGAGTTCAGACCATGAACAACCTTTCTGTACATGGATATGGTTACCTTGTAAGTGCCATTGGGGTACTTCATGAAGGACACTAGAAAGATATCAACAGGAAGAAGGGCCGATGTGATGAGCGCAACGGCCAGAGCGCATATCGCTGTGATGGTGGAGATAACCTCACTCTCCTGCCGGCTCTGATATTTCCGAATATAAACCCAGCAGAAGGCCAAGATGACCTGAAGATACAGAGGACACTATGAGACTTGCATTACAATAATCCATTCGAATTAGTCTAATGATTTCTGAACCTAAAGGCTTTGTCTTGAATGCATAACATGACTTTGGAAGTCAAATATTAATTATGAACACAAAATGTATTTTTACTAGTTGGAAATATTAGCTAGTAAATTTATCATTGACGTGTATATCACTTAAAAAAAAAAAAAACATTTTACTATTTTACATTCTTACAATCATACAAAATTTCACAAAAAGTAACCAAATAAAATGAAACAATCTCAAACATACAAAACCAAAATCTGGCTTTTTAAAGTGTTACTGAGAGAATGTACAAGAGGCCTGATATTTGTGATCATAAATGATTCATCGTTTGTGTGACACTGTTTTAACATGCCGAAATCGCTCTGGTGTCAAACTGATGTGTGTTATACTTACAGTATATCATACAGCTGGCTTATTCGTAACACACTTTAAAGGCCTAGCACTATTTAGATAACTCAAAATGTGATTCTGTATTGTCCTTCTGATCTAGCAGCCAACAAGTTCCTCTGCTAGAAAGACAAGCAAAGACCTGCCTACAGATTTAGAAGCCTCTGAGACAGTTGTCTCTGAAAAGCATTACGCTATATCTCATTAAAAACAAAACAAAACAAAAAACGAACAGAGTCTAACTTTAAAGGGGAGCTTGTTTCAGAGTGAAAGGTCGTATTCCAAACGCATCCTCAAGAAGCTCTCAGGACGCAGCTAAAATGAGCTTGTGATTACGCGATGCTGTTTTCAGACAGGATCAATTAAGAGCCCTATGCGTATTAGAGTCTGCCTGAATTGCTGGTCAGATAATGACCCAACGCTCTGCATTTGAATCAGGATGCGCTCAACCAATTATATAACAGGAAATACTGCTCTCTTTGCACTTGTTAAACTTGAGCAGGATGCACTTTAATTAGAAAATTAAGACTTCAACTAAACACCTCGACCAGATCGAATTAAAACAAACTGCATGTTTAAAAATGAGGTATATCTGTGCCATGGATTGGCAAAATTAATAACATTTTCTGAACACCCCCCTTGTCATTCATTGGTCACCAAACAAGATAGTCCCACCTCAAACAAACAAAGTATTAATAACAGTGCCCCAGTAGCCTTGTTTCTATTTTGGGAGGTGGGATCAATTCAATTACTCATCAACGTATTTTAATATCGTCACATCTAAAATACTATGAACTATAAAAACAATCACTTGTGGATTAGGTAACGTTATGTGTGACTAATATGACTATAGCAATACAACTAAATGATACATTTACTTACATGTATTTGTAATTGAACTGCACTATTATTGAGATTTGAGGGTATATTTCTTCGTATTTAGTACAACAGTTCAGTAAAAGTGCATGAATATACCGTAACTGTGAACATAAACAGGTTTATGGTATGACGTATACAACCAAAATAGTTGGATAGGTCTATTATTATTATGTGCTATTTGTTTCTAGTACAATGACACACAACGAGCAGGCAGGATAACATGTGACAGAATACACGCGGGAATACCTACGTCTAACAACGCCATACTAGTAACGTTAAATACAAGTTCTAATGGATAAATCATGGATCTCACCAGTAAAACAATAGTGAAAATAGACCATCCGAGCACAGATTCAGAGAGTAACGCTACAGGCGTCGCCATGACTGCTTCACTTCCTGCAACACAGCTGACGCTCGCCACGTGACCGGCGACGTCACACAACGCATGGGTGAAATAATAGTCTGGCTCAAATACAAAACAAACTGCATGTTTGGGTTATTTTATATACATTAATGATAACTAGCTTTTCACACAATCTGCATTGTAAAAAGCGCCACATAATAACAATGGCTTATTACTAGATTCGATCATTTCATGTTAGAAACGGAAGAACATTTTATAAGGACATTTAGAAGACCATTTTATGCCAATGTAATAAATCAAAGTGCAAAATTTGTAATTATGCAGTATGAGGTTTAATACTCTTATGAGTAGCCTATTGTGAGTATTCTTATAATACTCTTATGAAATACATTAATTTTATGATATACTGTTGTACTATAGCCTCTCAAGTAAATAAATATTTTAAATTTTTATTAAATTATTAAAGCATAATTTAATTTAATTTAATTTAATTTAATTTAATTTAATTTAATTTAATTTAATTTAATTTAATTTAATTTAATTTATTTTATTTTATTTTATTTTATTTTATTATATAACTATTTATTTATTTATTATATTTTATTAAAAAAATATATATTTTTCTTCTAGAGTTGCCAAACTTTTGTTGACATAAAATACCTAAAGCAAACATACAATTGTTTACTAAAATATATTATTTAGTTTGAAAATAATAATAATATATTTTTATCAAGCACTTTTCAATGTGCTTAACATAAAAAGGTTTTTTTTTAAATCACAAAATAATTATACTATCAATAAGAAATTAAAACAATAAGAAAAAACTTTTAACGATAATAATAAAAAATAAAATATTTTATAAAAAAAAATAACAAAAAGTAAAAGGGAATATTAAATAGACGATAAAACCGCCTATGGTGTGAGTGATTTGAGCTGACAGAAATAAGAACATGCAAAAAAAAAAAAAGAGTGAACTTCCAAAAACAAAATGACCATCTGTCTTGATTCTTGCCTCATGAGAAAGAAATCGCTTTCCAGATTTAAAGTTTAATCTCTCAAAATCCCTTAGCCCTTCTGCTGGGACAGTGTGCGAATGTTTTGACTGGAACTATTCATCCACACTCTTCTTATATTTAATCTAGCCCAAGTGTCTGTGAAATAATTAATGATACTTGCTAAATTTTAATTTCCCTTTCTTTATTTGAGATCCACCATGTATGAATTCACAATCCAGTTGTCCTTTGTGATAACCAGTGAGCAAAACTGTAAGTGGTGGATTTTCTTCAAGCGCACCTGCTTGCCAACTTTTGACTGAGTGACACATAGGGAGTCATTAAGCCCTTAATGTAATGTAAGACTATTTCCATCACTTACACCTCAGAAGCAATTACCTAATATTACCGGCCTCCATTTAGTGCCAGCTTTTTGAACCACTGAGTTCAATTAGAACACAGATGATTGGCAGAGAGTCAGTGCCGTTCCAGAGATGGAGACTCTAGAGGTCATCCACAAGTGAGCAGTGATTAGAAGCAGGACTCCGCTGTATGTTTTTAAAGTGCAACAAAGGAGTCAAGAAAAACATAATCATTGTCATATGTCTGGATTTTAAACAGACCACACAAACACAATGTACGTCTAAACATGCACAAGGTGATCTATGATAGAAAGATTTTCCTATACTCAGTTTAAGGACAAAACCAATTCACACTCTCTGAGCAGTGAATGTGTCTTTACTACAGATTAAGTGTAGAACTATAAATCATGCTAGAGTTTATTCCAAATAAAGCACAGACATCATCAGTTATCCACACACAAACAGCCTTCTAACACCGGATGATAAGCCTATAACCAGCAAGCTAAGATTTTCCTTTTGGCTGTGCTAACAAAAAATTTCTAGCTCAGCTTTTCTTTTCATTGAGATTCATCAAACATAATCTGCTTTCTGTCGCTATTTCTAATTAATTTTTTATCTCCTCAAATGGCTTGGCTGTACATCAGGAGAATGAATCCGGTTCGATTTAATGAGGATAATTACCAGTGTAAAAGGTGTAAATGAATAACCTTCTCCTCAGTGATAATCCACACCAAGAGCTGTCGTCCACAAAAAACTGACAGGGCAGGACAGCATTCAGGACAGGGGATTTTAGGGCCTACTGAAACTAACAGGCCATTTGCTAAAGACTGCTTTAAACTGAATGTCATCCATGCAAAATGTATAATGCAAGTGGAATGCTTGTCCTTGTTTTGTTATGTACATCAGACTTTAGGCACTTTTAACCATTAATTTTAACAATTATGTTTAGCTTTTTTTTTCTTTTTTAATTTGAAGGCCATTTCTGCGCCACTGACGCCAAGTGGATTGTTTTGGAAAAGCATTCGAAATTGTTCAAACAGGTGTTCCCGAACACTTCCAATGTCTTGATCGGTGAGAAGAAATAAATAGCCCCGCCTCCTAATGCACACCATTGGCTAAGGCAGTGGCACTGTATCGGAAAATGGTGAAGTTGAACCAGAGTGTTGACTCGCCAAAAAAGAAAAAAAGAAGAACCACAGTATTACTCTTCATTAAACTCACTAATGGCAAAAAACATCTGGCTGTCTCTGCATTTAAGCAGGAATAAGAAAGTACTTTATTTAGTCAAGGGAGAAGTGAGGCTATTTGAATGGACTGAACTCATTGCTTCCCAAATGATTTAGTTTCGACCTACTCGAATTGCCGCAATATGACATGCTAATTAAAATCCGTGGGTAAAAACTACAAAACTTGCTTGAGTTGAGCTATAAAAGTCAGTTTAATACTCACTTATTAGGAAAAAATGAACTACAAACCACTAACATTTCAGATGAAATCTTGTTTATGCGCAGCAAAGATTTAAAGGAAAGAAAAGTGTTTTGAATACAGTCATTTAAATAGAAACAAAAATGATTCTGCGATCATGTCACAAAGTCAATAATGTTTCTAGCTGCATTGCTTGTTCCTGTGAATGTTGTTTTTTGCTGCTCAGGTATCTGGGCTTTATATAAACATGGCATCGCTTTACACACTTTGGCACATTCAGACAGTTGCTATAGTGATTAAAGACCAGTGCAAAGTGATCAGGCAGGAGAGCAAGTGGCAACAGGATAATCACAGATATATGATACTGACCGTGAGACCTCATGCAAACCGTGCTGCAAGGAAATGACAAGCAACACTGAGTGTTTATTGTAACCTCAAGACTCTAGTATTTGCACTTACTGCATGTCCAAGGCAACTTACCATGCTTTTGTACACTTTTGCTCAGGCTGTGAATGAAACCCTCGACACTTCTAATGACATTCTACCAGCTGACCTGCAGAATTGAAACTGGTTGCTTCATGATAACAATGAACAGTTCTTAAAAATAGTAACTAATAAGCAGTACTGTCACAAGAGTGACGTTTATGTTCAATAGCTGCTGGTCGAAATAGCCATGCAGATATGACTTATTCCAAAAAATATTTTTTCTATTAATTAACTGAAAAATAATATCAGAGGGGTTCATTTCTCCCAGGATCCTTTAAAATGCACTCTCAGCAGCACTGATATACGTTCTCATTCCCTTTATAAGTGCACTACAGACTGGATTGTCTAGTCTCAAGGAGACTGATAGGCACCAGGAAACTTCCATTAGCCGTAAGATACGGTGAGATACTGAATCTAATACCCTAATTTAATTTATTCTCTGGGTCACATTTGCCACCGTTTTATCAATCTCATTTGTCCTTTCCACAATAACCTGACAGGAAAAGCCGGACGTACAGAACAGAGAGCATGATGGAAATTTTAAATGGTTTGAACGCAACATGAACTATAGGTGAATGCCTAAATAAGTTAAATTTTTCAAAAGTTTTTCATTTTTTTATGATACAGCTGCTTATATCTGCTTCCCAGAATGTCTCAAATCCAAATTCCCAACAGTATAATTTTGACCTGCAAATAAAGTCTACATCTGAATTTTTCAAACAACGTATCTGCTCATACAAGCCAAAACATCTCAGTTTTACAAGAAAATCATTAGCCATGGGAGCTTTTTATATTAATATATCTGTTGAATTCAATTTCAATCAATGACTTTGGCTTTCCAAACATTGACAAGGTGCGTTTAGTCTTTCTTCTTTTGTATAAGACCTGAATAAATGGGCATGTGAGCTCACTGCTGCAAAGTGAATGAGGTTTTTAGGACCTCTTGTTCTCGGTTGTTTGCAATATCCATTTATTTCGTTTTCACTGGCAAACTGGATCAACATGAGATACAGGAATAGAGCCATTGTTTGAGAAGCACTTTGGGGAAACAAAGCCTGTGTACAAAATTTACAAACCATATCGCAATAGGAAAGAGTCATATACTCTGGGTGATGCATTAAGCTAACAGACATTTCAATAGTGAAAAATATGCAACAACTGAGGAGAATGTAAATAGTGTGTCTCTTTAACTGCAGGTGCGTTGGAAAAACAGGTGTTCCGTCTGATATCAGTTGATATTATGAGTGGACTGGGATGTTTGTTTGCCAGAAAAACAGCCTTCGAGAAAGTTTTTAAATATGAAGAAAGTGAAAGAATGCACAAAACGTGCTGTTTGGGAACCAAACCAAAGCAGAAGAGAGGTTTGTATATTCCTCTGCTGAAGGAAAAGAGCTTAAAATCCATGTAATAAGAGTTTGTTTGAAAGTGGATTAATTACTGTAAGACACATCGTCAGTCTGCAGATCAACATGATGTCTGCTGATAAAAGATAAAACTTGTGTATAAAGATTTAAAGGGGTTACTGGGGGATTATGATAAATCATACATGATTACGCTTTTTAATTTTAAACAGATTCCTTGTTCGTCTTTGCATGCGTAAACAAGTAAATGTTTTTCGTGTGACTTCTTGGCCCAAATGCTCTGAAACACAGTAAGTGAACTTGTTTTGAGAAACCCAAAGGCAACAGAAACAGCAAACAGTTTTATTTTCAAAAATAAAAAGAACTGAAAGTGTGTGTGTGCAGTTTTATTCATTTTCATAAATCACATTTTTGAAATCGTGATTGTAACAAGGGCCAAGACTCAGGCAAGCGTAAGATCCAAATGTGAGCTTTATTAAAATACAGTGTGGTTAAAACAGGCTAAGTCCAAACAACAGTAAACGGGTATATCCTTTTCATCTAATACAGCCATGAGTCTTTTTGGGAAAGTTGCAACAAGTTTTTCACACCTGGATTTGGGGATCCTCTACCATTCCTCCTTGCAGATTCTCTCCAGTTCTGTCAGGTTAAATGGTAAACGTTGGCAGACAGCCATTTTTAGGTCTCTCCAGAGATGGTCAATTGGGTTTAAGTCAGTGCTCTGGCTGGGCCATTCAAGAACAGAACAGAGTTGTTGTGAAGGCACTCCTTGGTTATTTTAGCTGTGTGCTTAGGGTCATTGTCTTGTTGGAAGATAAACCTTCAGCCCAGTCTGAGGTCCTGAACACTCTTGAGAAGGTTTTTTCTCCAGGATATCCCTGTACTTGGCCACATTCATCTTTCCCTCGATTGAAACCAGTCGTCTAGTACCTACAGCTGAAAAACACCCCCACAGCATGATGCTGACACAACCATGCTTCACTGTTGGGACTGTATTGGACAGGTGATGAGCAGTGACTGGTTTTAATAAGCAATAAATGCCATCAGGTGTGTGATTTCACATTGAGCCGTATATACTACACACAGCCGTTGTTCACTGACAAGCTGCGCAAATCCACGCTGATAATG
>JAUMHG010034866.1:0-10623 GCA_032359395.1 Enteromius anoplus
AAAAACTTTCTTGTTGGAAAAAAAACTTTTGCACACCTGTTGGTTTATGTTATGTGTTATGGCTTAAAAGCTTAAAAAACACACGCCTAGAGCAGCCTGGAGAAGGTGGCACTTCTGGTGAGTGAGGGAGCTTTTTGGCGTTTTGAATTCTAGTAAAATCAACAACTTAGTTGCCGCGGGCGGATCTGAGCGAAAATACTAAGTATATTCCGCCAAAACTCGACAAGAGATACAGACGAGGAGGGAGATTGGCCAAATACTGGCTTCTTCTATTATTCACCATGGTGGGCTGCAATGTGGCCAACGAACCGGCAGCGCTGTCGTCAGGCAGTGGTGTGGGTGGTGGCTCGAATGAGACGATCAGTTTCACAACAGCTTTCCTCAATCGATCTGAGGCGAGCCCGCTTATCACGTTACCTTTCACATTTTCTCGCGCGACAGCTGAAGAGACCACAGTCACTTTTAGCATGGCAGGCAGTGCCGTAGGCGGAACATCTTGCACGGGTGTGGAAGACTACATCATTCCGACGATGCCTCTGGTTGTCGATGCGAATAAATCCTCAGGTGTTCTCGATATCATTCTCTGTAATGATGCTATTTTTGAAGGGAACGAAAACCTCTCCGTGGTTATTTTAGGCACGTCAGATTCTTATGGTCTGGGTTCGATCGCTTCGATGTTCATTACATTAATCGATAATTCCGGCCCACCAGTCGTGTCTTTTGCCAGCGCTTCAACGGCTTCAATCACTGAAGGTGCCAGTGGTGTGACATCAGTGCTCGTCGATGTTGAGCTAAGTCATGCGTCGGTTTCAACCATCACGGTAGATCTGACCTCAACCGGCACGGCCACCAGCCTGGACGACATCATCTCCGGCATCTCAACGGGCCAAGTGGACTACTATCTTTCAACTGATCAGTTAGTGTTCCCTTCTGGTGTAACCACGGCCAGTGTATTGGTCACGGTGATTGGTGATAGCTATATTGAAGAAAACGAAACCATCACGTTGGCCTTAAGTACTCCCGTCAATGCGAGCCTTGGAACACGAGACACGCACGAACTTATTATTCAGCAAGACGAGGCCACCAGCGCGGTTCAGGCTTCGTTAACGATTGTTCCGCTCGCCGTTGATGAAGAAGATGGCAGCATGAATATCGTGGTGACTCTAAGTGGCGACTTGGATGTGCCGGCCCAATTACTTTATGTATTAGATTACACCACGGTGATTCCATTCCGCATGGCGGCCCATGGTGAAGACTTTATTCTTGCTGGATTTAATGGCGCCCTCGGTTCGCTTACTATCAGTCCAACCATTCCATATCCTACATCGATTAATATTCCGGTGACTCTGCTCGACGACTCTCTTTACGAAGGCACAGAGCAGTTTGTTCTTCGTTTGCTTGGCGGACCTGTAATCGATGTCGTTCCAGGATTTGAAACGATTATCGTCACCATCAATCCAAGCGATATTCCCAACCAACCTTTACTTTCATTCTTGAGCTCGGGTCAATTCTTGTCGGAGACCAACACGGCAGGCAACGTGACGGTTAGATTGCTTGATCCTGCCAATCCTCTCGTCGAATTGGCGAGTGGGGAAGATGTTGAGATCACACTGACCACCACAGATGTCACGTCATCAACCACGGACTACAATCTTGGCGCTTCCATCGTCACAATCCCAGCTGGTCAGACTCGCATTTCCATTCCTATCTCCGCTGTGCAAGACGGCGTGGTGGAAGGCAATGAGCTGTTAGATATCGAATTGACCGGGCCAGTGGGCTACACGATCTCTCCGACGAACTTCCATCGCGTCGAATTTACCGATAACTAAATTCCTTCGAAGTGAGAGCCACCAAAAAGATACAGGCCCCTCGGAGGGGCCTGTCGGGTGGGAAAATTGGGATACCTTATAGACCTAAGCCAAATAAGGTCGAGGGCGGAGGGAGGGCGGGGAGAGACTAAAAGAGCAAGTCTTCTTCGTCTCTGTAATCATTCTAAGTCTCTTGCGGTTTCTTAGATTGACGGGTCTTTGGAGCTTTTGTGAAAAAAATTAAACGTCTCTTTTTCTCTTACAATTAGTGATGGCGAACCGTTTGTTTATGCATGCGAATCGCCTCGGCCTGTGAATTCACCGGGCTTGGTTTCTTCATCTTCTCAACATAGGGTTTAAGCGTTTTCTTGGCCTGCAGCTTGGGCGTATGCTTTCTCGGGCGCGGAGCTGTTTTCGCGGCGAATTTCGACTGTAAAACATCCACGTATTCAAGACCGGTTTGGAGGAGAGTGCGCGCGTGCACTAAGGCCTGGCGACGAGTGATGCTCCACAATTTTTGAACGCGTACGATTTGACGCTTTTGTAATCTTTGAAAATCCATAAATCCTCCTGGTTTCGGGTTGTCTTTATTTTATAAAAACAGACCGGACGTGAGGCTTAAGCTCTGCGGTGATTTTGTGTAGTTTTTTACACAAGCGACAGCTCTGCATTTGGCGGTGCTAGGCTGATTCGTAACCAAGGAGGTTCTATGGCAAAAATTGAAACAACGAACTCAAACAAGATCCTGAACGGGCTCTACAATCCCACCTTCATGGTGACATGGGATATTGGGATGGTGCTCTTGATCGTGGGACTGATGGGGACTTTCATTCCCACCTTTCTGGGTTTGAGCCTCAGTCTAATGCATTGCTCAGTTCTTCTGGTGACAGGGGCGCTGGCGATGTGGAGTGCCTCGCGTCCGCGCAGGCATGCCATGCTGGTTAATTTCGCTTTGGGTGTTTTCTTTTTGTTGAACGCTGTACTGGGCATGATTTTTTCAGATGATGGTCGTCTGAAAGTCGGGACAGGGGCGGCCGAAGACATGGTGATTCGTCTGGCGCCAGGATTTCTTAACCTGACGTACTATGATCATTTCTTCCATTTATTTGTAGCGATCTTTTTCCTCGCTGAAGCTTTTTCTTGGCGACATAAGATGATGGGATTTTTTACGCGGCTGAGCCGGTAAAGGCAAGAAATCAAATGTAAGTGAGATCGTTTCCACCAGTGGAAACAAAAGTAAGATTCAAATAAGAAGGGACCCCGAAGGGTCCCTTTTTTATTTTACGTAAGGTGGTTGGTAGCGACCCGCCGGGTCCACGGTTGTAGCTGAGATGTTGCCATCGCCGGCCGCTTCTTCAGTGATATTCACAATCGTTGAAGAGATGCCGCTCGCGCCTGATGGGTGAAGGATCACCACGCTCTCGCGAGTATTCTCATTCACCTTAGCACCTTCATCACCAGCTTCCAGTGTAAAGGCCGGAGACATGTCAATGGTCGGCACTAGGGTCGTAGACACGAGCGTTGCGAGCAATGGATAGGCCGAGCCAGCCACTGGTCGAATCATCGGTACGTTCGAGGCAAGTGTCGTCGGCTTAATCAACGAGACCATCACATCACCTGTGCTACCGGCTTCCGTCGTAAGAACAGAAAGTGCGGCACGCTTGTTACCCGTCAACGCACGGATTTGGTAATCAGTGAGATCTCTGGTCTGTTCGTGCACTCCATCAAACGGCACGAGTTCAGAAGCAGGAGAGCTGGTGTAGGTCGGGACAGCGATGCGAGCAAAGAAGAGGTCTTTGCTTACCGCCATCAAGTCTTGCGCCATCACAAACACGTTGTTGTTGGTAGCCGTTGGGCCTGTAGCGATACGTGGCTTCTCGACGAATTCACCGGCAAAGAGAACTGGTGAGGTCGAAGCGATCGCGAAAGTTGATGGGAAGGTGAAGTTCACGCGGTATGCGAGCAAGCCGCCTGTTGATCTCACCATGGCCACATCAAGATTGTTTCCGTCGCCCGTTGAGGCCGCGATGTCGATACCGGCGACTGTTACCAAAGGATCGTATTGTGGTGTCTGAGCAAAGGTCACACTGTCTGTGTCACCAAGGCTACCGCTCGCAAAACCATCAAGAGTGTTGATGTTGGCAATCGTCAAACGGTTAGAGTTCAAGTTGTCGATGAACGGAAGAATGAGTGTTCCTGACTTCAACATAATGTCGCCGACTTTCGAAAGCGAGAGGGCGTAGTCAAGATCAACCCAGCTGCGAGGGTAGCTGTCGAACGCCCAGTTTGGATCACCCGAACTGTAGCCAGGTGTATTCACCACCGCGCGAACATCTGGGGTCGCCGCAATACATGCCGCGTAAGCATTGTTGAAGTTTTCCATGATGTCATCAACAGCAAGAGCTGCGTTGAGTGAGTCTACGGTGAGGAACTCGCAATCATCGACTGTGGCCGTAAATGTTGTCAAAGCATCAAGACGAATGCCGTGCAAGAGGAAGTAGTCTCCAACGTCGAAGGCATTATCACTGACTGTGATTTCAAGATCACCGGCCGTGGTCGTGCTGGCGGTCGCCGTGATGTTTCCAGTTGCTGCACAGTTATAAGTACCGTCAGCACCGTGACAGCTCGACTCGTAGAATCCTTCATAAGTGAAGTTCAATTCACCGTCGGTAATATCCACTTGGCGCACACGCATACGAGGCGCG
Organism: Enteromius anoplus; assembly: GCA_032359395.1. Lineage (NCBI taxonomy): Eukaryota > Metazoa > Chordata > Actinopteri > Cypriniformes > Cyprinidae > Enteromius > Enteromius anoplus. The sequence goes on from JAUMHG010034866.1 coordinate 4,514, forward strand.
ATGCTTGGAGCGTTTTGCGTCACGTAGCTGATGTACAAGTTGCGATAAGTCTTACCGCCCGTTGTAACTGTCTGGCCCACAACCGACAGAGCCGTGGCGGCGTAGTTGTCACCGGTGCGTTCAGTGGTGAAGCTTAAGGCCTTGGCGAAAGTCATCGCCCCCGTGGTGGCCACGTCATACTTCTCAACAACAATGTTGTTGTTCGTTGCGCTCACGGCATTCACGTAGACTTTGTAGAGTTCGCGTTCAGTCGCATCGTACCAAGAAGCCGTCTCACCGTTAGCAGTAGGAGTCGCTACGTTTTTCGCAATGGTATTTGAGCGAGCAACAACACCAGTCCATGGGCCAGCAAAACGAACAGTGGCCGGTCCTGGTGGATCACTTGGGTCATCACAGTCAGCAATATCGTTACCAAAGCCGTCGTCACCGAGGCACAAGCGGAATTGGTAAGGGCCACCAGCAGCGAGGCCTGCCGGAGGAGTCCAGCGCAAGACACTTGATTGAGCGTTGGCGATATCATTCCAAGTCGCACCAGCGTCGTCGCTGATTTGCCATTGGTACTGAATCACGGCACCGTCGGCCGTGCTGTCATCAACGATCACACCCGGATTAAATGTAAACGGCATACCAGTGAAGACGTTGTATTCAGTCGCTGGCAATACTGGCGAGAGAGCAGGGGTTGCGCCCGCAGCACCGGCCCATTCTGGGAATGGGTTGACGTTCGTCACAGTCAATTCAACGAGTACTTGTATTGAATTGGTCGCAACGTTTGGCGTTGGGTTGGTGTCGAGATCTGGCAAGAAGTCGTTGACTGTTACACGCCAGCGAACAGTGCCGGAAGCTGCGCCGGTAACGACGTCTTCTGGGATGTTGTAGCTGAAGATCGCACGCTTGCCGAGGTCATCAGTGCTGCGTGTGATAAGAGTCGTAGGAATGGCCGGCAAGAAGCTCGTACAGGCCGGAGTCGTACAGCGCTCGATTTGAATGCGGAAATCATCGCGTTCGAAGTCGTTCACAAGAATGTTGAATTGAACGTCATCGCCTTCGTTCGCAGCGACGATCGCATCTGCAGGTGTGCCTGCATCGGCGATGAAAGATTGTGTCGTTTCATCTGGGGTGACGAGATCTTGTGCGACGATAGTCGACAATGAATTGGTAAGCGCCACGGCACTCACATCGATCGGACGTACGATCCATGAGATCGTGCCAGACGTTTGCGGAGCTGAGCCGTTGGTGACTTGGTCCATGGCACGTGCAGAGACGGTGTACTCGCGTGACACCATGGCCGGAGCGTAAACCGAGATAGGGTTAATGCGGCCGGTGGTATCATAGATTGGAACGCGCACAGTACATTGCAAGCGAGCAGAACCGGTCGGGGCCACGCCTGGTGCATGTGAACAGTCAGGAGTGACGATGGTGGTGCCAGGGAAGAAGTTCGCACCGTTCATCAACACGCCATCGAAATAGAAATCGATGTTCATATTGTCAGCCACGGTGTCTTCGTCAGTGACCGCCATGGTATAAATTTTCTCTACGGCCGGTGTGACGAGAGGAGAGGCAGAGTACTGCAAATGAACGCCTGGGCTTGCCGGAGAAACCACGGCCGCCGTCGGTGGAGTATTCTTAGGGCGGACACTGACCGCCCAGCTGACTGACGCTGAGAGGGTGTTGGTCGCCAAGTCGCGGATGCTCGCAGAAATGGTGCGAAGCTCGCCGACGTTGGCGTTGCTTAAGGTAAAGGCGAAAGTGTTCGCAACGAGTGGAATATCATCTAAGCAGACACGGGGTAGCGCTGGTGGCGCTGAGAAAGTGGTTGAACCAATCACAATGCCGTTGTCGCGAGTGAATTGAAGAAGAACACCGCTACCTGAACCCAAGTAGTTGTTCACGGTGACACAGAAGGCACCCGAGCTTTGCGCCACATCGTACAAGCTGGTGCCTGCAACACGGAACCCACCGTTAAGGATGGAAATACCATCAATCGCTGTTGGGATGGTGGTGATCGCTGGGCCCGAAGTCGCCGTGATCTGTGGCATGTTCGGAGCATAGACGTAAACGGTCCATTCTTTAGAGTCAAAAATCGATGTGCCCGCCGTGTTGGTCAACTCCGCACGAATGGTGTGGGGACCGATAGCTTGAATCGGTGGATCATCAATTGAGAGTGCGTTCGCTGTTGTAAATGAAGTGTGGGTGGTCGCTGAACTGAAAGCACAGCTGCCTGAAGCCACCGGGGCCTTACAGCCGCTCGAAGTCGCGCTCTTCATCAATTGGCCGTCGTAGTACCACGCCAATCGCCAGCTGGTAGGAGTGACGGATGTATCGTTCACAGTGACGCCAGTCGCGAAAGTTGAAGTCGCATCTGTTGTCAGGCGACTCGAGGTCGGCGCACCTGTGTGATAACTAAGAGTAGGAGTGGGGTTACCGGTAACGTTGATCACCCATTGTGCACTCGTGAGCAAGCTCACGCCGGTTGGATTCATGATTTCAGCAGCAAGAGTCCACACACCAATATCAAGACCGCCAGCTTTCACACTGTTTGGGAAAAGATTGTAGCTCGCGCTGTTGATCAAAAGTGGGTTGCCGTTGAACACGACGCCTGTTGGTGGGTAAAGAACCCAGCGAATGACGTAACCTTGATTAAGCGAATCGTTAACAGTGACGGTAAATTGAGAGGCTGTGCTTTGGGTTTGGGCCACACTCAAGCTTGAAACAGCAGGACTGCGTGTCGTTATACTCACGCCATTGGTTGATCCACCAGAAGTGATGGGAACACATTCACGGGATGAGGAGTTGAACACACTCCCGGAACCACATGATTGTTGCTTCGCTTGCGGCAAACAGCCGCTGAGCGCCAGCAACATGAGCAATATAAAACCTGTTAATCGTGTCATGACCAAAAATCCCTTTTTGAGTCCTCTACCTAGTCCTTCTCGGACTTTTTCCGTAAGTCCTTACAAACACTTGTCCGAGTGTTTACTTCTGTTATTGTCTCATCTCCTGGTGTTAGGGCATTTTATTAGGCTAGGTTGCTGTATTTATTGATGTCTTTTGACTCTCTCAACAAAGGTTAGGGGCAAGAACTGCCCCCAAAAATGGTCGAAAACTTCAATTTTCTTCGTGTTTTCCGCTTGTTAAGCTTTCCCTGAGATAGAGCGAGCCTGGAGGGCCCGATATGAAAACGCTATGGAAAATGGTGAGTGAATTATCAACGACTGCGGAGTCGTCACCTCAAGGCAAGATCATCGCGCTGATGAACCAGAAAGGCGGAGTGGGTAAGACCACCATGGCCTTCAACATCGCTCACGCTCTCGCGCGCCAAGGTAAACGCATTCTCTGCGTCGACATGGATCCCCAGTTTAATTTCTCTTCGATGTTTGGTGTGAATCCCACGGAGCGTCCGCACATCCATCATCTTCTAGTGAATAGTCTTAAAGAATTGAAGCCCTTGCATACGGCGTGCTTACTGGATGAAGTGATTGTGAGAGCGAAAACGATTGATGGTGTGCACATCGATGTGTTGCCAGCAGGCCAAGAGCTTTCTGGTTTTGAACTCACGGTGGCGGGAATCAATTCTCCTCGTCAGTTGATTCTCAAAAAGTTTATCGAGAAAAATAATCTGCGCAGCATGTATGACTTCATCGTGATTGATGGCCCACCAACCTTGGGTCTGCTCGTGGTAAACATTCTCTGTGCAGTAGACGGTGTGTTGTATCCGTTTGTGCCGGATTCATTCTCACAGCAGGGCCTCAAAAATATTCAGCAAGTGCTGGAAGATATCCGTGAGATGGAAATCTGCCCCGTTCCACGCAACCTAGGCTACATCCCGAACTTGTTCGATGCTCGTCGCAAACAAGTTCATGCTGATTTCGAAAAAATCGGAGCAGATCTTGGCAGTGGCCGCATGTTCGTGCCGTTCACGAATCGTGTGCAGTTCACCAAGGCGCAAGCTTCTCGTAAGTCAGTCTTTGAGTTTCAGGCCAGCGAGTTCAAAGAGATTCAAGACCAGTTTATGAATATGGCGCAAACCGTTCAGCAGGAGTTGCTGTCATGAAGAACAAAAATCCTCTGTACGTCGTCAAAGGCCAGAACGTGGAGCAGGCGAAAAATCTTTTCGACATGCTCATCAAGAAGTTCGATCTTGAGCCCGTCATGCGCATTCTCAATCAAATTCTTGAGTTCCTGCTCTCGCAGGTGAAGAGCTATCCGATGTTTGCTGTGGTGAAGAGCATGATCGATCAGTGGATGCTCCAGCTGATGCCACTCTTGCAGAATTTGTCGGGAGTTTTTTCTAAGGCGTAGGGACAGTGCCGTCGACACGGTAGTCGCGCACAGTTTCATCTTCTGATTCGTCTTCTGTCGTATCCAGCGCCTGCGCGGCCTGGAACTTCACTTCATCTTGGAAGAAACGATCTTCTAAATTCTCGATCCCTTCCATTTGCGTGGGGGCCGGGCCAGATCGTTCCGAGCGGTTAGGCAGGCTGCCTTCACCCCAAATCCGCGGTTTGTTGGCGACACTCATGAGAACTTCCATTTCTTCATTAAGGTTTGGCGTTCTCCCATAAGACTACTATATTGTGTTTGGGATAGATTTGGAAATAATGTAAAGTAAACATTCATGTTTAGGAAAGTAAGATTTGGATGTGGCACCTTGCAACAGGCTAATGTTTTCTTTGGTTGTTCCAAGAGTGTTCATTCTATGACTACAAACATGTGGGCCTATAAAACAGATGTAAAAGATTTTCTTGCTTTTATAGAAGCAGTAGATTATAGATTAGATAGACACACTAGAGATACAATTGATACTGCTCTTGAGTTTTATGAGAAAGACTATATTGGTGTTCATTGGAGTATCATGAATTGTATAGTTGCTACTGTACCAAATGCTAATGTTTATAGATATAGTGAGAGAATTGTATATATTGAGGATAATTATAAAGAAGAGTTCTTAAGATTACAATCTGTTAAGATATATGATGAGTCAAGTGTAATTGATATCTTGAATGGTGAAGAGGCTGCAGTAATTGACCGTGATATGTTTGAGCATATCCGCGAAATGTTTAATAGTTCAGACAAAGATAATCATGTACTTGCTATGGAGATCATGGCTAATTCAAAGTATACTGATAGTTTAATTTATCTTGAGCTTTTATTCTATTACTACTCTAGTAGAATAATGGATACTCATACTAAAAGCCATGTTAACTTCAAGTCTCTTGTAAGTTATTTAGGTAAAGACATGAGAAGTCTACAAACTAACATTGATGATGTTACTAAGAGTTTAATGAATAAAGATCAGTTTACTCCGGATAAAGTAGAAATTGTTATGGACTATTTACATAATGATATTGTAAACTATGGTAATAGTAAGTTTTATACTGTAAAAACTATTTCTGTTGATCCAGAGTACATTGCGCAGTTAGGTACAAACTATACTTACAATGTACAAGATGATTATGTTGGACCAGAAATGCCTATTGAATTTGATGAGGAAGAAGAAAGAGTAGCAGCTCCAGAAATGGAAGCTATCTTTACTGAAGAAGAAGATGGAGAAATAGGAGAGATGATTGCTGAATTAGATATTCAGGATGCAGAAGTTACTCTAGAAACCGAACTTTTATCAAATAACAATCAAATAACACAAACTAATGAGTCCACTGACATTGACTGGTTCTGATGAACTAGAATTATTTTACAAGAAACCATTTTGGTTTAGTTACAGTAGTATTAATAAGCTATTGTTCTCACCTAGAATGTTCTATAGTCATTATGTGCTCAATCAAAGACAAGACAGTACAGACGCGCACCTGGTAGCAGGGCGTGTCTTACACTGTTTGTTGTTTGAACCTAATGCATTTGATGGACATTTCACCTTACTACCTGGTAAGTTACCAAGTGGTAACAACAAGCAAGTAATTGATAATATTTTTAAATATATTACGCGGCATTGGTGATCATAAGAGGCTTCCAAAAATGTTCCAAACGTTGGGATGGTAGTATGTACACAAGGGAGTGTTATATACATGTAAAACAAATATAGAAACACTTACACACAAAACAAAAATACAAAAGAAAACATTTGTAATTAGGATCATTGGTTACACAGCGAGATT
>JAUMHG010034867.1:0-10616 GCA_032359395.1 Enteromius anoplus
TTGAAAGAGCTAGACGAGGGGAGTGCCGACCCGGGGTTGATGCAGGAGCTGCGCTCGGCAACCGACCTCGCCCTCCGAGCGACTAAGGTCATGGGGCGGTCCCTCGGGTGGACAATGTCCACTCTCGTGGCCCAGGAGCACTACCAATGGCTAAGCCTGTCTGAGAAGGATGCCGAGAAGGTTCGCTTTCTCGACGCCCCGATCACTCAAGCTGGCCCATTCGGCGACACCGTGAAGAACTTCGCCCAGCAGTTTTCTTCGGTGCAGAGGCAGACCGAGGCCATACAGCACATCCTGCCCCGGCGTGACCCTCCAGTTGCCACCCGTCCGCCGCAGGGCCAGCATCGGTTTTCTCGTCGCCGAGGGCTCCCCCGTACTGTGCAGAGAACTCTGCAGAGTGCTGAGACTATGTCGAGGCCTCAGCCGTCTAAGAAGATGGACAAGCACATCACTCTCCGGGCCCAGATGCTTGTGGCCTGATAGTGAGCAGTCAAAGACTGCTTCACTGTCACCCACAGCATCTGTCATTGCCAGCGGCCAGGAAGTCTCGGTTCAGGGACGCACTGCTTCCCACCAGACATTTGGCCAGCCCTCCGGGGACCCAGGCAGTGGCACTGTGTTGAGTCAGGACAGGAAACCATCTGCTCACCTGAGTTGCCCTGCTCACCGCTGCACACCTTCTGGCAGACTGTTGACTCCAATGGTTCCATTGTCGACGAGACTGGAGGAGTAGGCCGCGCTGCCCAGCCCGTCAAGATGGCTCCTCCAGACGATCCGGTTTGGCTATGCGATTCAGTTCGCCGAGCGTCCTCCCAGGTTCAGTGGCTTGCTTGAGACTGTGGTGGCAGCCCGAGACGCCTCTGTACTGCGCGAGGAGATTGCTGTCCTCCTGGCAAAGATGCAATCGAGTTGGTCCCTCCAGCCGAGATGAAGTCAGGGTTTTACAGCCCTTACTTCATTGTGCCAAAGAAAGGTGGTGGCCTCCAGCCCATCTTAGGCCTGCGAGTTCTGAACCGCGCCTTACACAGGCTGCCATTCAGAATGATGAAGCAGAAACGCATTCTCAAAGGCGTTCAGCTCCAGGATTGGTTCGCAACGGTCGACCTGAAGGACGCTTACTTCCATGTCTCGATTCTTCCTTGACACAGACCGTACCTAAGGTTTGCATTTGAGGGTCGAGGATGGCAGTACAGGGTCCTCCCCTTCGGGCTCTCCCTGTCACCATAAGTCTCCACGAAGGTCGTGGAGGGCGCCCTTGCCCCGTTAAGAATCGAGACATGGAATTAAGCGTCCTTCAGGTCGACCGTTGCGAACCAATCCTGGAGCTGAGCGTATTTGAGAATGTGTTTCTGCGTCAACATTCTAAACGGCAGCCTGTGTAAGGCGCGGTTCACAACTCGCAGGTCCAAGATGGGCTGGAGGCCACCACCCTTCTTTGGTGCAATGAAGTAAGGACTGTAAAACCCTGACTTCATCTCGGCTGGAGGGACCAACTCTATTGCATCTTTGCCAGGAAGACAGCAATCTCCTCGCGCAATACAGAGGCGTCTCGGGCTGCCACCACAGTCTCGAGCAAGCCACTGAACCTGGGAGGACGCTGGGCGAACTTAATCGCATAGCCAAACCGGATCGTCCGGAGGAGCCATCTCGACGGGCTGGGAAGCGCGGCCCACGCCTCCAGTGATGTTGACAATGGAACCATTGGAGTCAACAGTCTGCCAGAAGGTGTGCATCGGTGAACAGGGCAACTCAGGTGAGCAGAAGGTTTCCCGTCCTGACTCAACACAGTGCCACTGCCTGGGTCCCCGGAGGGACTGGCTGAAAGTCTGGTGGGAAGCAGTGCGTCCCTGAACCGAGACTTCCTGGCCGCTGGCAATGACAGATGCTATGGGTGACAGTGAAGCAGTCTTTGACTGTTCACTATCAGGCCACAAGCATCTGGGCCCGGAGAGTGATGTGCTTGTCCGTCTTCTTAGAGGGCTGAGGCCTCGACATAGTCTCAGCACTCTGCAGAGTTCTCTGCACAGTACGGGGGAGCCCTCGGCGACGAGAAAACCGAGGCTGGCCCTGCGGCGGACGGGTGGCAACTGGAGGGTCACGCCGGGGCATGATGTGCTGTATGGCCTCGGGTTGCCTCTGCGCCGCGGAAAACTCCTGGGTGAAGTTCTCCACGGTGTCGCCGAATAGGCCAGTTTGAGTGATCGGGGCGTCGAGAAAGCGAACCTTCTCGGCATCCTTCATCTCAGACAGGCTTAGCCATAGGTAGTGCTCCTGGGCCACTCGAGGGACCGCCCCATGACCTTAGTCGCCCGGAGGGCGTGGTCAGTTGCCGAGCGCAGCTCTTGCATCAACCCCGGGTCGGCACTCCCCTCGTCTAGCTCTTTCAACACCTTGGCCTGATGTACCTGCAGGATGTCCATGGTGTGTAGAGCCGAAGCAGCCTGACAGTAAGAGCTGCCGTGGCTTTACAGAGGCCGGTTGGGAGTCGAGGGTGAGTCCACCAAGTGGCGGCGCTGCGCGGGCACAAGTGCACCGCCACAGCGCACTCAACCTGGGGAATGCCCTTAAAACCCTTAGCTGCTCCGCCGTCAAGGGAAGTGAGGACGGAGGAGGGTGACGAGACGGTTCTGGCTGTAAAAGGAGCCTCCCACGACTTTGTCACCTCCTTATGCACCTCGGTGAAAAATGGTCCCAGGGCCGGACGTGGCTGTGAACCATGGCCAGACCCCAGAAACCAATCATCCAGCCAAGAGGTCTCAAGGCTGCAAGGCTTTGACACCTCCAGCCCCATACTCTCGGCGGCCCGAGCGAGCTATCACCTCCGAGTCGGACTCGGGCTGGGCTGCACCCAAAGGCGGCAGATCGGCCGAGTCATCATCCTCGCCAGATGAAAACCCGTCCCCCGATGCTGTGATCGACATCCGATCATCCAACGGCCAACCGAACGAAATGTGAGGGCCACCCGGAGGCGGTCCAGACAAAACACCGGCGAACTGAACGGGGCAGTCTCTGCGAGAGGTGTGAGAGGCCCACGAGGACGAGCACATCCTCGCAATGAGCACATGTCCCTACCCCAAAAGCGTCTTCAGCATGCTGGAGCCCCAGGCACTGAAGATAGCGATCGTGGCCGTCGTTGGAAGACAGATAGTGACCACAACCAGAAGGACACGGCCAGAACCGCATACTTAAAAGGATGACTGCCAACCGTGTCAGAAACTGCTCTCTTTGTGAATTGCTGGCTTGAGCACAGGAACTACGTTGATTGCGTTGTCTCGCCACACCGAAAAGTCTCCGCTTGAATGAAGTTTCTCTTAGCACTGCGTTTAGTAGAGAACTGCGCGTAACACAGCTCTCGGCTCCGAAGCAAAAACTGAAGAGTGGATGCAGCTGCTGCCTATTTATACCCGCTCTGCGGGGGTGTGGCCTGGCATGCAAATTCCACTAGCCATTCAGAAGGATTAGGATTGGCTTTTTCTCTCTATCAGAGCGAATCAGGGCTCCCAAGTAAGACCCCAGTCTGTCGTCACGACATAACGTCTCCGTTCCCTCCATCAGGGAACGGGGGTTACAATAGGTAACCTAGATGTTGTTTTTGTTCTGTTGAAGTGTGCCTATGAAAACAAAATGCCCCCCACTGAAGATTTTCTGGTGACGGCTATGCGCACGGATCCAATTTACTGTTACAAATGTAATTTTTGTCTTTTATTATTGTTAATTCATTACATAACTAATGAGGATTTACGTGAATAATCTCTAATTATGCGTGCATTTGACCGTTACACGATTTTACTGATTTACACTTGAGAGTTGGCTTTTACGGAGGAGTGAAACACAGATAGAAAAGGGGGCAAAAAGTAATTTGATTAACAGCTCAGCCTTAAAATAATATCGTACAGCAAACACTTTGATGAAGACGTTCACACTTAAAGCTGCGAGCACCACCTGCGAGCACCACCTGCTGGTAAAAACGTCTAACAGCAGATGGCTTCTTGAATCGGTAATCTACTGCTTTTCCTGCAGTTCCCGGATGTGTGCTCTGTCGTATTTAAACCACTGAATTTTCGGAAGCGATTTTGTAAAGTGAAATAAAACTAACAGAAAGTTTCCTGACAAATATTATTGCTGGAATTATTAAACAAACTGAATATTTTGAAAATGAACTTTGTGAGGTGAATATTGATTACTGAATTTTAAGAATGAAAATGTTTGTGAAATGTTTCCGTTTGAAATATTCACTGCGTAAATATACAACCATGTTAAAATACAGCGCATGAAAATGTAAGCCATGAAAATACAATGCATAAAATGCAAGCACTGTTAATTGCAATGTATTCTTTTCAATTTGTGGAATTAAACAAGCTTTTGATTTCAAATACTTTAGGCAGGATTTTTATTTCATATGTATGTGTGCAGAAACCTCTTAGTCACTCTCACAATGTTTTGTGTGTGCTTGGAGCTGTAGTATGGCAACACATACTATTATGATGGAACAGTTTGCTAAAGATACAACTACTTAACACTGCCATAACAAACACCAACAAATATGTAAGTTGTGTGCCGTTGGATGCCTGTAGAGAAAGACGTTGTTGTAGATGAAAGCCCACTTTGACGCAGTAACTGAAAAAATACTAAAGAAAATATATATACAATTTTAGAATTTGCATCGAATTTTGAAATTATTCTAGCATTCCCTGTCCATTTATAATTTATTAGAGACCCAATGTAACATTGTCTTATGCTTGCAGGCAGTGGGTCTTACACACACAAAATCACAAATGTGTTCTGATGACAGAATCACAATAACTTTTTCGTCCTCATACAAAAAAAAAAAGAAAAGAAAAATCCTGATTTTGTCCTCAGATGTGCGGGACAACATAGATTATGTTATGCCACACATGTGCAGGAGGCCCAGCACACCCAGAAGTGGTTATACAATTCCACCCCAGTGATGAGGCACTTGTCCTAACATTTACTTCAATACAATATTCATTTTTGTGGGGCTCATTATGATATTCACTGTAAGATTAACATTATTCAGTGAGACAAAGTAAAAAAAAAGTTACTTTGCTTTAGTTCTTTTTTAACTTTCCTTTTTTTTTAATACTGAACAATGTTAACATTGTAATAAATGCCATTATGATTCCTACACAAATGAATAGGCCTCATTACACTTGAAATTGCTCAAGGATCTGTAGACAGTGCATCTGTAGAGTGCTGTACATAGAGGTGTGTGGTGTATGTTAGTTAAAAAAGGCTGTAAAGTAAGGTTGTGTGGGAAGACCTTAGTTTTGGCGGGTTTTGTGCAAATAACTAATCATGGTTCTTTTTGCGGGAACAAGATGCTGCGTCCTCTAGCATACAAAATCCCTGCTAATTCATACAAATTTCTATGACCTCACTCATACAATTTTGTAAAATTTGTCTAAACCCCAGTGACGGGTAGATTTAGGTCAATTGTAAATTCATATGAGTTGGCAACTCGCAAAATACACATTATTTAGCAAAAATCATATGAATCATACGAACCAAGGGTAAAACCAGAGGGATCTGGACCAGAAGGAATCCGGCGGGACCCAGAGCCCAGCAATTGTGTAGACCCATGGAGGAGCCGAGGGAGGGAGGAGCCACTGAGAAGCCAGAGGCAGAGAGCTGATGATCCAGGCCAGCGCTAAGGATGATGCAGAGACGGGGATCTGGAAGGCCATGGTGGAGCCAGAGTGACAGAGGTCTGAAGCAGAGCTGGAGGGAGGGAGGAGCCTGACAGAGCCGGCAGGACGAAGGGACGAGGTGTAGCCAGAGGAGTGGAGTCTAGAAGTGGCGGATGGTCGACGACAGACTGGCAGAACTGGTGGACTGATGGGCCATGGTGGAGAGGAGGGAGCTAGGTGCCATAGTGGAGCTGACGGGTCGGAGGGCCGAGGAGGAGTCCATGACTCTGAGGCTGGAGGCGGAGCTGGGGGATCCTCCAGCCATGACGCAGATGAAGACTGTAACCCATCTAGTTCATCCTGACCTCACAAAGTTATAATCAACGAATCTCTCAACACTGCAGTGAATGTCTTATTTACACATGTTTTAAAGAGAAGATTCATCGATTTGAGCACTGATTCTAACATGCATACATTGTGCTGGCAGGTGACAGTGGTGGAGTGGGCAGGACTGAGTGGGATGGCGGGTTTTTGTATTCCATACAGGCACAGGAGGGCGCACCCGAGGAGCAGGAACTGCAGTGGGCGGAGTTTCCCTCCGTGCTCTTGCTGTCCGTGGCACTCTCCACCAAGCAAAGTCCGCTCGAAGACCATCTTCTCACAGCAGCATTCTGTGCTCAGGTCTCAGGCTTCTGTTGTAGAATGCACAGAGCATGCTGTTTAGGTAGCTGGTGTAATGAGCAACATGTATAAACTGTCTGTTATGGTCCTCCGGGGAAAACGGGTTATCCATACGGGAAAAATAATATAAAAACTGAAAAAACATGGAAACAAAAAGACTGGGAAAAATACACGCCGCTCACTTTACTTTGAAGGTCCGGTTATTCTGTCACAATCGCGTGTGGTGAAATCACGAAGGCAGAGTCAGGAGTGCATCAAATAACAATCCTTTTAATGACCCAAGATGAGCAGACAGACAGGCAGGGTAACCACATGACATCAACCAACGTCACTAACCGGACAACAACCCCAGCGTGACGGCTCTGAAAAGTATGTATAATCAGTCTAATGGATGAAGAAGATGTCATAAGCGGATGACGTCATTGGCGCAGGTAGGGATGCCAGAAGTGTGGTTACGAGACGCAGAGTCTCGTTTCTACTGAGAAGCTAGGGTTACATACGTAACCTTGAGACGTTCCTCTTCAGGAACTCCAGCAACATTGACAAGACGCTACGGGGAACGAGATGCCCATGCCCCCAAGACTTGCAAATCTCTGCCTAGTCTGTGTACCAGCTAGGGCGAGGGAACAGAAGAGCCTGGAGCGGCTCGCAAGTCTAGTCCATAGACCATTGTGCAGCGTTACAGATCTCTTGTACAGAGACTCCAGATATTAAGGCTTTGGAGGCCGCCACGTTCCTAGTTGAATGATCCTTGACTCCTAGCAGCAGCGGGGGACCAGAGAACTAGTAAGCAGTATTGATGGCACCCACAATAGCTCTTGCAGGGCCGGGACACAGCCTTTAAAGACGATGCAGCATCGGGAGAGAGATAGCTCGCAAGCGTCTACTCAACTCATGGCATCATCTTATAACAGCTTTCATTTATCCCAATTACATTGTTTATGGGAACAAAAAAGCCACGAATAGCCACGATTTTGAAAACTCGGTGTGTAAATCAGGACAAAAATAGCAGGCTCCTTCTTGAAGGCATTTATTTATTTATTGGCCGCGTCCACAGAAACGTTAGTTTTCTCATTTACTGCAGCGCAGTTTAGTTTTAATCTTTACTGCCGCTTTATATTTAGATCAGCGGCAGCGTGAGTCACCGCCTTCAAGCGCTCCTCATACTGGGGCGTTAAAGAGACCGAGGTCTCCCCACCGCTCTCATCTCTTCATCCTCGGATAAGGAGAGGAGAAGCTCTGCGCTGCACTCCCCTGGCGAGGGGAAGTAGCAGACCGTGCTCCCCTTACCCGCCTGGCTAGTGCTTGACCCCGAGCTAGAGGGTTGAGATCTGATCGTCTCAGTTTCCCCTGCTTGTGGTTAGGCTGCAAACCCCGCGAGCGTCAACGCCCCTCAGCCTCAGCTTGAGCAGGACCAGTGCCTCGAGAATCGCTTAGAGTATATAGGCTCTATTTTTACCACTAAAGAGAGCCCTCTGGGAGCGAAGCACATATAGTGTGCATTCTCTCACAATGTCTGCAGCTGTCCTCATTTTGTTGGAGAACTGCATCAACGTGCTTCGCTCCCCGGCGGACTACACCTGGCAATATATATCTCTCTTGCACGGAGGAACACACACTCCAGCGTGAGTCACCCTCGCCCCTTTTCTTTCTTTTTTTTTTTTTTTTACTTTTTTTGACGGAGACACTTTACTGACAATCACATAACACAGAGCGCTTTTATGTTTCCTGGCCAGTGATGTTACCCGCCTATGACGTCCCAACTATTCATTGGCTGATTTTACACATGATTCAGAGCGGTCACACTGAAGGCGTTCCAATAGTGTCTCGTAGACGCAGCTCAAGTTCCTGAAGAGGAAAATGGTATTAGCTTTCACTGTTATGCTCATGATACTCAGCTATATATTTCTTCTCAGCCAGGTGCAACACACCAAACTGAAAAACCTCAACATCTGCTGCATTCTCAAAACTCTGGCCATTTGATAATACAGTCCCTAGAATATCAAATCTACTGCGAGTGGCAGATGTTATTTTCTATTTAGCACCCAAACTCTGGAACAATTTACCTAATACTGTTCGGGAGGCAGGCACACTCAGTTTAAATCTAGATTAAAGACACATATCTTTATTCTGGTTTACACATAACACACCAATACACATTTTTTAATCAAATCCGTTACAAGATTGTTAGGTTGCATTACTGTAATTAGATCAGCCGGAACCGGGAACACTCCCCTTAACATTCAATGTAAAGCACAATCTACACTAATATTAGTCTGTCTCTCTCTTATTCTGTTCCTCAGTCCGTATCCAGATCAGATGGTGTATCAGCACAAAGAGATAACCCTTATTGGAGACAAGAACACCTAGATGAGCTCCATGAACGGATCGCCGGAACCAGATACAAATAAAAACACACACACTATAAGTCCTTTGCACAATCTGGCATGCGCTTAAAATTGAAGGATTGAAAAATTGAAGCCCCAACTAAGCCTGGTTCTCCCAAGGTTTTTTTCCCCGTTCTCTCATGGATGGGGTTTTGGTTCCTTGCTGCTGTCGCCTCTGGCTTGCTTAGTTGGGGACACCTGATGTGTAGTGATTATCGTTGTCTTGACTACAGAGACCGTCTCTGCATTTGGTAAATAAATAGTTTAATTCTTGTCATTATACATTCCCATCACTCTGTTCTTCTACTTGATAATGTTCAGTGATTTGCTACAATCCGTATAGTCAACATTTAAATAAAAGTGACTTGACTTTTATGATTCCTGGCCAATGACGTCATCCGCTTATGACATTTCGCCAATCCATTGGACTGATTACACATACAGTATTCAGAGCCATCATGCTGGAGTGCTTCCCCATGCCGTCTCATCGACGTGGCTCGAGTTCCTGAAGAGGAACCAGATTTTCTCTGAGAAGGAGGTACTTCTTCTATGGCTTCTTTTTATAAATTCGTAGTATTCTGAAAGCAGAATATTGTTGATCTGGTCCAAAACACACATCATGTTGTAACTGACAGGACAGAATATAAAGGGCAGTGAGAGGAAGGGACACTTCAGTGGTTTTACACAATTTTCTGAAGATGGGCTTGCCCTCTTTTTTTCAGACCAACCAATCAGTAATAGCCCTCTAGCACTGTGGGTTGGGAAACTTTAGTCTCAGACCACAAGTTTTTGCATTTAAGGAACCCCAGGTGTTCTAAAGATGCAAGTCTCAATATTTATGAGGGTGAATACTGGAATATAACCAGACTGAAGACTCCACAGAGTCTCAAACCAAACAATCAGTTGTCCAAAATATTTTAAGCTAAAAGAAAGTTGTCAAAGGATAGTTGTACCTTCTCCTTCTCTCAGAAATATATAAGGTTCAGACAAGGTTGTCAGTCAGTCATCACTTACACAACTATGAAGTGACCAATCACCAGCCGTTTTTTTTATTGACTTAAAGTGTCAAATCATTCACCAGTTTGTGCTACAGCGCAGGCCTACTTTAAACAATGATTCTACAAATGCAAATCTGTTCAATAGTGGATGTTAAAGATATCTGTAGAACATACCGTAATCTAGCTAAAACTCTGTGTTGTATTTTAACTAGGCTACAACTTAAGATTAGTTAAAAAACTGGCTCAATAAAGTGTCTTTTGGAAGACTTAAATCTGCACAATTAATAAAATATGGAAAATATTAATGCCATAAATCTGTGGAGCGGCTGGTATGATGACAGTAACAAAGTACTTCTGTCCTCCTAGCTCACTGTGCTTTGATTAATAGCTTTGTAATGCTTGCCTAGTAACTCATTACACCCCATAAATGAGTTGAGCGGGACCCCCATGTATATTTGCTTTAAGTAATCAAATTCAATTCAGTTATTCAGCAATGGCTGGCTGCATTTGCTACATGTCTTGGAGTAAATGATCACAAGACTGAGTCATTTGATGGCCACCCAGCTTTTTTAACATAACTTTGATCGGTCAGTTCTTCATTTTACAATTTTTGTGCAAGCAGTGGAAACTGATTTTATTTTTGACTTTGCGTTTATGTCACGATCCGGCTGTGGAATCTCACGCTCACGCTTCCTTGTGAGCAGGCAGGACTCTGAGGCAGAAATATAATTCAACTTAAACATTTATATAAATAAACAAACAAAACAAGGAAAACACTGTGAGCAAAGCAGAGACGAACAATCAGACATGCAGCGTTATCAACCCACAGAGATACAAGACATGGGACGTGGTATTTATACATGGACTAATCAAACACACCTGGACAAACACGGCTGGCAGAG
>JAUMHG010034868.1:0-10606 GCA_032359395.1 Enteromius anoplus
CTGCTAATAATTTATTCATGCTGCAATGCATGATGGGAGCCATGGATGAGTTTTGATTGGCTACGGCTTTCTTTTCTAATGGTCACCATGGTTGTGATTCTCATGCTGAATCTTGAAGTTTGTGTCTTAGTCGAAGTTATTCTTAAATTTTTATTCAAAGGTTTTTAATCAATTTCATTTCTTTTTTATATATCTGTCTCAGAACTCTGAGATAACTGCATCTTACATACTTAACAGAGATGGTAACATCCTCAAAGAACAATTAAGTTGCTCAAATCACTACACAATTGTCTTGTGGTGAATTTTACTCTTGGCATATGTCTGTCTGTTATTGTCACATCTACACCAGGCTCCACCGTCACGCCCTCTCCCCGCTCACAATCACCTGAGTATTAACCAGCCACACCTGCCCTTCACACCTGACACTGATCAACACACCACATAAAAAGCACATTCACCAGCTCACTCCCCGTCCCAGCTCGTTTACACGTAAGTGGACTCTTACCTGCCTTCCTACAAAGTGTGACTTACCTCTGTGATTCCTGTTCTCCTCCAGTGATTCCTCCGTGCTCCTTCCAAGCTCTAGCAATCCCTCTCGTCTCCGGTCCTGTTCGTCTGTGGTGTTGTGTGGTCAGTGGTGAGTGCTCCGACGTACTCCTTGGAAAGGAGATAAAGAGACTTTCAGTTTTTCTTGTTTGAATTGGATTCCTACTTTTCTGTTTACCTTTTGAATTCCGCATGTTGCGATGAACTTTTGTTAATAAAATCCTTTGTTTTTGAAGTAACCCTCGGAGTCAGTCTGCTTCCATAACAGTTATAAGTACTACAACAGACAAACAAAAAGTAAAGTTAAAAAGTAAAGGGTCAAGAGCCCAATTAAAGTAAACACTGAACACTAAAATGGTGACACAGAAATAGTGATTTTCTCCTTTGATAATTCAGCTTTTTAACATCAGGTGTCTTCAATAATGATCAATCATCACTTAATTAATCACTTAATTATCTCATTAACTTTAACACTGCTTCAGTGTTTTAACACTCTATAGTGTGGATGCAATGTGTTGGCTTGAATTTTTCAATATTGGCAGTAATTTTTTAGATGACCACAACGTGGAGTTTAACTGGAGCTGTTATTGTGATGTCATGAGATTCAAATGAGTTATATTTACAAAGTAGAGAGTGGTGAAGGTATTTTCATTTATTAGAAATAAGTATTCCAGTACCCCCACCCCTCCCAGTGTGTAGAGGGGTGTGAGAGAAAGAGAAGTTATTGGACAGAGCAGCAGGGGTTGCTGAGTCATCTGGACGAATCCAGGTCTCAGTCAAGCCCAGGATACGTGGAATTGCGGAAATTGAGGATTGCGTTAAAAACTCGGAAATATATATACAGTACCTGAATATACCTTTCATTTTGTTATTTCTATTTCTAAAACCACACTTAAGTAAACAGTTCCAATACAGAAATGAGTGGTCTGTGAGTGGTGTGTGCTGCTAACTCCTCAAACTTAGACATGGCTTTATTGCTTTGAAAGGACCATTTTGGTGGTTGTCACCAGGAATTAACCAGCACCTTAGAGCCAAAGATTTTTTTAGAGGCAGTCCTCCTCCTCTTCAAATGGATTAAAGCAGCATAGGCCTACTTAACTCTCTGAGGCAACGATCCTGGTAGTCTCAGCGGGAGGAATAGGCCCAGTGGACAGTGGTGATAAGTTATCTAATACACAGAGGCACATTTGACTTGGTTGATTCATCAACCTGACTCAAATTGAATTATTTCAACACATATCAGGCATAAAATAAATTAAATTAAGGTTTTATTAAGGTCATTATCTTGGCAAAATGTTGATTAACGTCTTGGTTACTACTTGGTAACCCTCATTCCCTGAAGAAGGGAACGGAGACGTCACGTCAGATCTGACCGACGAATTGCGATCTTGCTTCGAGAGGACCAATCCACTTGCATGTATGAAAACATGCACTGACTGCATCCAGCTGCAGCTGATCCCCATGTGAGTATAAACAGGCAGAGGATGTGTGCATCTTTAGTTTTCCACTGAGGAGCTGAGCCAGTGTCCCAGCTGCTCAGCGGCGGTGCAGCACCATTGGCGACGGGACGTGACATCTCCATTCCCTTCTTCAGGGAATGAAGGTCACATACGTAACCGTGAATTTCCCTGTCAGCCGGTTACTCTGAGTCACAACGGATATGACTGACGAATTGGGATCCCTACCAAAACGCCATGGACACTGACCCTTCCAGTTTCCTGCGGGAGTCTCCAAGTTCCCTCTGTTTGGCATAGGCCGAGACTCAGCACAAGAGGCCAGATACAGTTTCAAAGCACTATACATTCAGTAATCTGGAGCACTGGGACCAGCCTTCCCTTAGGAGGTTTTAGAACGAATACACATATGGACAGTATTTCAGTGCATCTGGAATATTGGAGGTGATTGAACCCTCCTTAGATGGCAGAAGTCTGCCGGGTACTCTTTGAGTACCCCACATGGACCCCAGCCCTCTACGAGATCTCCTTTTAAGGATTCAATGTGAGTGCCTGGCGCCAGATGCTCCACCACATCCGGCTGCAGAAGGGAACGGAAGACTCAGCAGGGTCTACATGAACACTCTGGAGAAGTTAACAAGCCTTTCAATGTCTCTACCCATTTGAGGCAACAACACAAAGGCTATAGAATCAGGCGAACATGTTAGGGGTCGCACAGCCCACAGCTCTACAAATATCTGTCAGCAAGTCACTACGTGCCAACGCCCAGACAATGCCACACTTTTCGTTGAGGTGGCTCGTAACCTGAGGGGGCAGGACACACCCCCTACATCACTTGAACCCTGTAAGTGCCGCATTGCCCGAAGGATAGGACCCTGTACTGATATGCTCGTCGATTACATGAAGTAATTTTTCTAAATTGACTTAATAAAAATAAAAAAATAAAAACTAAACATAATTATTTTGCCATTACACACAAAACTGAACTATTTTATTAGATGAAACAGTATAAGCTGTTTTGGTAGAAGGAAAAAAATACGTGCTCGGGCCACTGGCCAGTGCGAGCCGGACAGAGCTAATAGCCTCAAAACTGGAACACAGATGACGAAATCATGCCACTCTTTCCACTGTTGGGCCAGTAGCCTCGCGACACTCCTGTAAAATCTGCATTAAATACACCTTCAATTTGACCCCATCACACATACAAGGTTACACCAGCGAGTGCGAGATGAATTAAATAAATCGCTCTACACATACTGT
Organism: Enteromius anoplus; assembly: GCA_032359395.1. Lineage (NCBI taxonomy): Eukaryota > Metazoa > Chordata > Actinopteri > Cypriniformes > Cyprinidae > Enteromius > Enteromius anoplus. The sequence goes on from JAUMHG010034868.1 coordinate 3,261, forward strand.
ATATATTAGAAGCTGTCCTTTAGTATTCATTTACAAACCTGTACACCACACATGGACAATAACTGACCACAAACAGAAAATAGAGGCGGGAGGGACTGGCTCAATTGCTTCCTTCGCCAGTAGGACAGCAATCTCTGCGTGCCGTACGGCGGCTTGGCTTTCTGTGCTGACCGAGGTAGAGCGAATGCCGCCATACCGATTTATACTGAATTGCGTAGCCGAGGCGTACCGTCCGCATCAACCACTGTGAGGGGCTGGGGAGCGCTATCCAGTCTCAGAGCCGCGTCGACAGGGCTCTCAGCGGAGCGTTGACCACCGTGCCAGTAGTGGGGCAGCCTATAGCGGGACAAGGACAGGGACTGTTCGTCTGACTGCATTGCGCAGTACTTACCTGTCTCCCTGGCTCCCGCACTGGGGACACAGCGTCCAGGGTCTGCATCTGAAAGGAAAAAGGTTTGGTTAGATGGAGACCTCTGGACACTGGGCCCGGAGGTGTGAGAAATTGCTCTTTCTGTGAAATTGTGGGTACCGCCGACCCGTGGGCCGACGGCAGCTGAATGCAAAGAGTCTCCTGGCCCTCCTCCAGGAGTGGGGACAGAGATGGTCTTGACGTCCACCGAAGAGCAGATCTCGCTTGGGCGCAAGCGTGACAAGTAAGGGGCTCACCACAACTTGGTCAGCTCTCCGTGCACCTCCGGGAAGAAAGGCACTGGGGGAGAGCGCGGCAGTGCCGCATCTCTGGCCCCCAGGAACCAATCATCCAGCCGCGAAGGGTCGGTTGTAGGCACACGGGGCACCTGCAAACCGATTCCAGCTGCGGCGCGGAGGAGCATGTCTGATGGTTCCGTGTCAACCGCAAATGGAACGGGCGCCGCAGGGCGACGACCATCCGGCGCGGCGGCAGCCTCACCATCAGAACCACCCTCTGATGGAACGGAAGACATCTCAACCTCACACGGGGCTCCAATGGACACACTTGGGCCTGCCATAGCAGGGGGAAACACCACGCGCAGGTATTTCACTGGACGAGGCATTCTCAACGGTCACCTGGAGGTGCCCCAGACATCTCGCCGAGGTAGCCGTGAACTTGCTATGGTCCAACAACTTGCCACGGGAAGAGCGCGAGGGGAGCCTGCCCACGAGTGAGAGGCGGGACCTCAACTTAGCCAAGGTCATACGTTCGCAATGAACGCATGAACCATCCACAAACGCCGCCTGAGCGTGTTCTCAGCCCAGACACGACAGGCAGCGCTCGTGACCATCGGATGAGGTGAGGAAACTCCCGCACACAGAAAGCAGGGGATCACCAAACGACTCCAAAAGCAGCGGCTCTGAAGCGAAAAGCTGCAGGTGCACTGTGCGCATGCCCTCTTATACTCACACAGTGATGAGAGGCACCTGAGCGCAATCAGTGCACGCCAATATACATTGGCCTTTAGTAAAAGCACAAAGGCAAATAGGTCTCTCTGGCGAGTTCCCATATGTAAGTGATCCGACTGAAAGGGTAACTATATTTGGTGTTACTACCTTTTCCTTCAAACCAGCATCAATTCATATAGGTACACTTGCAAAAAGTAAGGGATTTTGTAGAATCATAGTCAGGTGTACAGTATGATCAACCAATTATACCAAACAGGTATAACAGGTATATGCTAATAATCATCAATGTCACATGTAAGTTACACACATTAGCCATCTATCTGTAAACTTTGAAACAGGAACTTCAATTGTAATAACAAAAATGTATTAAACCTTTACAGTACAGTTACATCCCTACTTATTACCCTTTGAAGTTGTCCAGCAGTGCCATGAGCTCAAAACTGGCGGAAACCAGTAGGATCCAGGTTCACCCATCTACTGTCCGGAGAAGTCTGACCAGAAGAGTGGTCTTCATTGAACAGTTGGAGCCAAAAAGCCAGAGGCTTTAATTTGTCAGAATAACAAACTGACAAAACAATTAAAGAAAAACAAGTAAGAAAAAGAACAATATAAGAGGAAGAGAAAACGAGGAACAGGTGAACACTCATGCTGCGTCCAAAGTTGGGTAGTACGTTTAATTTTAAGTGTAGTACCTACTTAAGCATTATGCAATATGAGTGGTAGGTGGCAACACACAGACAGATGAGGACCAAAGAAGGAGGCAGGACAAGAGGAGCACATGGCAAACACAAACAAATACAAATCCATGTTCTCACACACAACACAAACAAGTAAACAGTAAACAAGGACAGGGCAGTCAGGGGAGAACTCTGACAGAAACATAAATCAGTCATTTTATGTTAATTTTTAAATTTAAAAGTTTCTGCAAACTAAAAGTGCTGATCCTTGTGAAGTTTCTACAAGGAATCTGACCAGGACATGGGGCATGTACCCTTTAGGAGAAATGCCATGGGATTTTAATTACCACAGAGGATGTTGCTTTGTAACAGTATAGTGTATTAGAACCACACAGACCACCGGGTGAACAACTTTGCTGGCCTCACTAACACTTCAGACGCGTATGAAGCATTAAGCGCGAGTGATTTACATGTTAAAAGTCAATGCAAAGACGCGATGAGACATCCTGCGGTGAGATTCATGCAAATTAAGTGCCGCGAATGGCGGGATTCTCGTGTTTGATGCTCGTGACGCGTGATTCACGCCAAACGCTCAAGTTGAAAAATTTGCGCCACGTTAACCAATCCGGAGCTTGCTCTAGAAGTGACGTGATTACTGTCAAACGGAGGCAGAATTCCGAAACTATGGAGGGCAAAATCATCATTGCTGCATGTGGTGGAGCTGTACGACACATCTTCATACTTTAATAGAAACAGGAATAAAACAGAAATAAATACAAGATTCATTAAACTAAAGTTTGCCTATTAGATATACACCAAACGAATTTTACCCCATGTCTAACCACTACAGAGACTGGAAGCACCTGGCTGAAGCCTCTCCCATGATGCGAAATCGAATTAACTGTAAGGCGATTTTTACATGCAAATGAAGCGAATTTCACGCACGAATGAAGCGAGTAAACTTAAAAATGTTCAAGCGTCCAATTACACGCGATTAATTTGCGCAAGTCGCATCTGGTGTGAACATACCATTACAGCAACAACCTAGTATCCCATTCAGGTACTGACAAGGCTCAACCCTGCTTAGTTTCAGTGTGCAACCTGTCTTGGGCTAGAGGGTCACATATCTATAGAAACTCAGCTGTGCTGGTTCACATTTCCAATTTCAGTCTAGCAAAACAAGATACGGGACATGATTAATGTCTTTTGTTATATAGGGGACTGATTTAAGCAATGCAGATTATGGTGGCTGCACTCCCCTTCACATCGCAACAAGTGAGGATCATCAGAAAACAGTGGAGTATCTGCTGGGTAAAGGGGTCAACATCCATGCCAAAGATCGCTTTGGAAATACACCTCTTAACCATGCTATTCGCTTAAGGTAAGGTTAATTCAAAACGTAGACCTCCCAAAATGAAACTTCTATCATAATTTACTCACCCTCCTGTAATGAATGCCAAACATAAAAGACGATTTTTGGGAAAATGTCAGTAACCAGGTTCTGGTACTTACCTAATATTTTTGTCTAGAATGGGACCCATTTGGTTACCATAAGGCAGAGTAAATCATGGTAAACATGTTATTTATGGATTAATTATTCCTTTAAGTGTCCTAATACTTTCAAAGTTTTGAATGAACTATTTGTTGTGTCATTTATTCAGCATTAATAAGGGATTTTAGACTGGTGGATTGCAACCCAAGCATTTGTCATAAGTGTGTTCTAACAGCTGTAGACAGCAGGGGAAAATCTATGCTAAATGCAACTTGCCATATACATATAGCTGATCATATTTTGGAGAGTGTTTATTGACCAAAATAATATGGCTTATATTATTATATAATACTTATGTTTCTGTAATTATTAAGACACAGAATTTAACTGAAACTTAAAATCACTAAACCAATAGATTGATGTTTCTCTATGTGTCCCTTTTCTATGTCTGTAGGCATAAAGATGTTGTGAAACTGCTGACTAAGTATAAAGCTTACATTTCGCAGCATGAAAAGGAGGGTGCTGGAACAGAGTTGTGCAGGTCTCATTTACCTACACTCATTTCTTCACAATCCATTTTTCTCTGATAAATGATTTTTCTTTAGTAGTAGTAGTAGCTGCTGTAGTAATAGCAGTAGCAATATTTTTTATTACTTTTCTCTCACAAAGCAGTATAGTTTAAAGACTGGATCACTTTCAAATTAAAATCTCTTAGTAATTTACTCACTCCTGTGTCATCTAAGATGTTTATGTATTTCTTACTTCAGTCAAAAAAAAAAAGGTTTCAGAATTTAAATCCATTTCGTGAACTGCAATGGACTCCAAACGGTTCAAAGGGCTATAAATACCAGACTATAAATAGGGGTCCTATCTAGCAAAATGATCTGTCATTAAAACACAACAAAAAAGTAAATGCTTTATAAACACAAATACTCACCTTGCTCTGTATTGCAATGTGTATAATACGTAATTGAAAAGGTCAAGCTTGACATAGGCAGAAATACAATGACTATGAAAAGAACAATAAACTGAAACAAAGACATTTTAATGTGCCAATCAACAACTTTTGAATGATCCTCCTCCACACTTGTAAACACAGACTATGTATTTCTGCCTACATCAAGCATGACCTTTTCAATGTAAATAAACGTATTATGCGCATCACAGAACAGTGCAAAGCAAGCATTTGTTTTTATAAAGCATTTACATGCAATTTTTTTCTTTTTTTATCACTAGCTGTTTGAAGTCTATTAAAGTGCACTATACGGGATTTTATAAAAACCTTAATTTGAAGAAAGAATTACATACAGTGGGTATGGAAAGTATTCAGACCCCCTTAAATTTTCCACTCTTTGTTAAATTGCAGCCATTTGCTACAAATCATTTAAGTTAATTTATTTCCTCATTAAAACACCCACCCCCACAACACAACACCCCATATTGACAGAAAAACACAGAATTTTTGACATTTTTGAAGATTTATTAAAAAAAAAATAAAAAATAAAATGAAATATTACATGTTCCTAAGTATTCAGACCCTTTGCTCAGTATTTAGTAGAAGCACCCTTTTGATTTAATACAGCCAAGAGTCTTTTTGGGAAAGATGCAACAAGTTTTCACACAGAGGAGGGATCCTCTGCCATTCCTCCTTGCAGATCCTCTCCAGTTCTGTCAGGTTAAATGGTAAACGTTGGTGGACAGCCATTTTTAGGTCTTTCCAGAGAGGCTTAATTAGGTATAAGTCAGGGCTCTGGCTGGGCCATTCAAGAACAGTCAAGGAGTTGTTGTGAAGCCACACCTTTGTTATTTAAGCTGTGTGCTAATGGTCATTGTCTTGTTGGAAGGTAAACCTTTGGCCCAGTCTTAGGTCCTGAGCACTCTGGAGAAGGTTTTAGTCCAGGATATCCCTGTACTTGGGAAAGTTCATCTTTCCCTACAGCATGATGCTGCCACCACCATGCTTCACTGTTGGGACTGCATTGGACAGGTGATGAGCAGTGCCTGGTTTTCTCCACACATACCGCTTAGAATTAAGGCCAAAAAGTTCCATCTCGGTCTCATCAAACCAGAGAATTTAATTTCTCACCATGTTAATGACACAGTAAGAAAGTTTGTGAATATTTGAAATAAAAAAGGAAAAACAAAATAAAAGCGTCTTACAGCGTTATTGTGCTCGCGGGGGACCGCTGGAATATTTTAAACTCCCCGCTGAAAAGTTTAAATGACGGTGTGGAACCATCTCAAGGATGATCAGAAGAAAAACACAGCACTTGAGTTAAAAATATGAGTGTCACAGCAAAGGGTCTGAATACTTAGGACCATGTGATAATTAAGTGTTTCTTTTTTAATAAATCTGCAAAAATGTCAACAATTCTGTTGACATTTGACAAAATGACAAAATAACACTTTTGTTTTTGGATACATTAAAACAGCAGAAAATAAATAACTTACATCTATAAATTCTGCGATCTGATAAAAGCAAAAGTAATACTGTCCTAAGCACAAATTCTGTGTGATGAAGCAATGCACCACGTCTATTTCAGGGCTGTCTGTCTCTTTAAATAGATTGCAGAAATATAGACCTGATAATAAAAGCAGTGTACATTGTGTTTGAATGGGTCTCATCAAGTACAAATGTACTACCAGAAATGTTGGGACATCTTTATATTTTTAAGACTTTCAAATCACATGAGCCAATGTTTTAGTTACAGTAAAACAAGACAAGATGGCAGCATAACGCTAGCATTTTCTGATTAGAATAGGTTTGAAAACTACCGAAGATCATAAAACTAGTGATCTACGTAATTACATCACAAAAAATAAAAGGGGATGAAGTAAAAAGTTGAAGAAACTATAGTGAAACAAGCAGATTGAAAATGCAGAAGAGGATTTAAAACCTTACTATTAGGTAAAGAAAACGTCTAGGTTACGAACGTAACCCACGTTCCCTGAAGGAGGGAACAGAGATGTTACATATGGGATCTCGCATGAGAGACCGTTCATCTTCGAGTCTTTGAAAAAAGGCCAATGAATATTGGCGTGCAATAATCACAGCCACGTGCACCTCATCACTGCGTGAGTATAAGAGGGCATGGCTGGATTGCACTCACAGTTTTTCGCTGAGGAGCCGAGTTGGCGTCAGCGCGTGCTGGCAGGCGGGCAAGCGTGTCAACAGGAGAGTCTGCACGTAACCTTCCCAACGCCCTGGGGCCAGTTAGGGCCCCGTTGGGATGCCAACCTTTACCTTTTTTACTTGGTATATAAATATTTTAAAGTTGAAGCATGGGTTGGGGGGGCGGAGACATGTAAAGAAATTTAAACATGGATTTTGAAGGGAATGCACTATATCAATAATATATGGATATAAGTGAAGGGAAACACAGCCTTCGGGCTGACTGTGGAACAAGATGTTAAGGCCACAACCTCTGGTGAAGGAAGTCCAGAGGAGCACAGTCAAGACTGACTGCGGGGCAAGGAGGAGAGGTTCGCCTGGGCATCGGGGCACCTTTGAGATGCGCAGCAGCAAGCCGACACCAGCCGGTCTTCCCGCTACCTGCTTGTCTGTTTTAAGACATGGGAAGACACAGCCTCTTCGCGGAGGCCGTAAAACCTGGCTAAGGTGTTGGGTGTTGCCCAGCCCGCAGCTCTACAAATATCTGCTAGAGAGGCACCGTGCACCAGGTCGAGGCTACACTCCTTGTTGAGTGAGGTCTCAGACCTAGGGGGCACGGCTATAAGTATGCCAGGGAGATGGCTTCTACCACCCAATGGGCCAGCCTTTGTTTGGAGACAGCATT
>JAUMHG010034869.1:0-10602 GCA_032359395.1 Enteromius anoplus
GTTAAGAACGTTCGGGGTGTGACTGGAAAGCCAGGGATGGTAACATATAAAAAGCCTAAAATTTTGCTATGCGATTTGTCTGATGGAGTAACTGAATGAGTTTGAAATTTCTTATTGTGGTGATGAGCCTTTCTCTTTCATTTGCGGCCATCGCGCAAGATGCCGTTGGTTATCTAAAAAAAGCCGATGAAATTTCTCACAACCCCAAGCTTCGCGGACTTAAGGATCTCGTGGTTGACCTGGTCAGTCCTCAGATGACGAAACAACTTAATGATCAAAAAATCTTTGGCAATATTCGTGAAGTGAGTTTTCGCATTTTTTGGACTGCTCAACCAGAACGGATTGCGATTGAAGTGAGTGGCTTGCCGGAAGGTTTTCGTGAGATCAAGGAAGAACTTAAAGCCGTAATGATTGGTCGTCTTGAGAATATTATCCCGCTACCGCTTGATAAAAAACTGCAAGGTTACAACTTTAGAACTGAAGCGAAGAAGCCACGCACAGTTATCGCGACAGACACTACTTCCCTTCGTCCGATTCCTGAATACGAACTCATTTTTGATGCTGACGGCAAGCTGGCATCAATGATTGCAAAAAAGCCAGTGGGTCTAGTGACATCGACGTTTACTTGGGCCAAGGCCCCATGGAGTGAACCGCGCTTTTATGTCACTCGCACGATGACTCGTTCCGAGGAAGGCCCGCAATTGACTGAAACGGAAACAGATACATCTTGGCAGACAATTGCTGGTATCGGTTTCCCAAGTGCGGTTAAAACCAGAATCAAACAAAGTCTCAAGCAACCAGGCAGTACAAATAAGCCCATCGAGAGAACGATTGAAGAAACGCTGCTGTTTAAGAACTACAAGGTCAACGCAGGTGAAGCCATGAAATGGTTTCTCGGTCATAGCACAGCAGCTCCCTAGCTAGGCAGATCATGTTCAAATCATTAGAGATCAAAAAAAGTGGCCTCGAGAAACTCAAGGGTGAGCACGGTGAGCTCTATAAGTCTGACGTAGAGGGGCAGGTCAAGTCCCTCACTCCAGGTGAGTGGATATTGCTCAGAGACCCACATCAGAAGCGGATTTTTTTGGGATTTGCCAATCCACTGATTGAAGACCGTCTACCAGCTATTCAAATTCTCACCCGACTCAAGAAGGCCCCCACGTCCGAAGTGGTTGAAGACTACATTCAGACCCAACTTGAAAATGCCTGGAGCAAGCGACAAGACTTCGGAGACTACGCAGAAGGCTGTCGGGTCATCTATGGTCAAGCTGATGGCTTACCTGGGTTGATTGTTGATGCATACCAAGATTGTGCTCTGATTCAAATCAATTCAGCAGGCATGGATCGTTGGCGCGTTTTCATACGTGAAAAATTAGAAAACATCCTGGGTCGCTCGTGCTACTTCCTCGACAATCCAACACAAAGAAGTCGCGAGGTACTTCCGCATCACCGTGAGGCCCTGCCCTTTGAAACTTTGAATGTTAAAGAAAACGGCTTCCAGTATCAAATCCCGGCCAAGAATCTACAGAAAATTGGTTGGTACTATGATCATCGCGAGAATCGTCGCAAATTCGAAAGTGCTCTTCAGCGCTGGGTTGGCGCCAAAGACGAAGGAGTGGATCTTTTCTGCTACGGCGGCGCATGGGGCTTACATGCTTTGCGTGGTGGAATGAAGCACATGGATTTTGTGGACCAAGCTCCATTGGAAGCCATGATTGAAGGTCATCTCGCTTTAAATAATTTTAAAACCCTGGGACAGTTTTTCCGCAGTGATGTGTTTGACTGGTTAGATAAAAAAATCTTAGAAAAAAAGCTCTACGATGTTGTGATCAGCGATCCGCCGGCGTTTGCTAAAACTCCCAAAGAACGCACGAGTGCTCTCGAGGGATATCGAAAACTTCATCGCAAAGTTATAAAGATCTCTCGGAAAAACGCCCTGATCGCCTTTGCTTCTTGTACTCATTATGTTGAGCACGAGGCTTTCGTAGAGACAATTGTTCACGCGGCCTATAACGAAAATCGCAGGATTCAGATTCTCGAATTTGGTATGCAGGGATGGGACCACCCCGTTAGCAGCCTTGATGATCGATCAAATTATATTAAATACACCCTTGTTCGGGTGGAGTGAGGCTAAATGTCGAATTTACAGAAAGTTCAGCAGATATTGACCGAGGCGAAAAAAGTTGTGTTTGGGCAAGACGATATGCTCGAAGCAATTCTCGCTGCATTGGTTTGTGAAGGTCACGTGCTCATTGAAGGTATGCCGGGTCTTGGCAAAACGATGAGCGTCTCAGTGATGAGCCGTCTTTGCGATTTGCAGTTCCAGCGTCTACAATTCACCCCAGATCTCTTGCCGTCTGACCTTGTTGGTACTCTCATCTATAATCAAGCGAAGCAAGAATTCACAACGAAGTTTGGTCCCTTGTTCTCACAGATTGTCCTGGCCGATGAAATCAACCGCTCTCCGGCAAAAGTTCAATCAGCTTTGCTCGAAGCAATGGCCGAGAAACAAGTTACCATCGGGGACAAGACCCATAAGCTTCCAACGCCTTTTGTTGTCTTAGCGACACAAAACCCGATTGAGCAGGAAGGGACCTATAATCTCCCTGAAGCTCAGCTAGATCGATTTATGATGAAAGTTCATGTGGATTATCCAGATTATGAAGCCGAGAAGTCGATTCTCCAAATGAAGTATGAAACGCTTGAGCTTCGTCCAATACTGCATCAGCAGGATTTCGCAAGTATCAAAGCTGAAGTTGAGCGCGTTTTCGTTGATGAAAAAATTAAAGACGTGATTGTCCGTATGGTACATGCGACACGTCCCGGAACGCGTTGGTTTGAGAAAAAGCGCGAAGGAATTATTGTTGCGGGCGCTTCACCTCGAGCAAGTATCTGGCTTTATAAGCTCGCTCGCTTCCGTGCCTTCATGGAGGGCAAAGATTTTGTAACTCCAGAGCATGTTCTCTCTGTTGTGCCTGCTGTGCTTGGCCATCGTGTAATTCCTAGCTATGAAGCCGTTCTCGATAAAACGAATATGAGACAACTGGTAAAAGATATCGCCCTCTCGGCCCTGTGATATATGGATATAAAAGAAATTGAAAGAGTCGTCGCCTCAGTCCAGCATGCTGTCTTTCGTAATGCGAACAGTATGTCGGCCGGTGCGTTGCGCTCGCGTTTTCGCGGTGCCGGCCTTCAATTTCGTGAACACCAAATCTACACCCACGGAGACGATGTTCGTTTCATTGACTGGAAGGTCTCGGCGAGAACTTCGCACGTTCACCTTAAGACATTTGAAGAAGATCGGAACGTAGAAATTTGTGTTGTCTTAGATATTGGTCCCTCGTCGTTTTATGGCTCTAATGGGGTCACGAAGCTGCAGATGGCACTTGAAATAACAGCTCTTCTCTATTTGTTAGCTCAGGAGACCCATGACCAGATCAGGGTCATCATTCTCCATAATTCAAAGAGAACAGAGCTACCGCCGAAGAAAGGTCGTGAAGGCCTAATTCTATTTATTTCTCAACTCGAGAAGCTCGATTTCCTTAAAGATGATGGAAAAACTAATTTACTTAAACAGTATAAGCTCAAAGACAATGAAGCCGATTTTGTTGAGAATGAACTCAAGAAGCAGTTGGCACGAAAGAAAGAAATCGTCTATTTGGGCGACATGGGAAACCTGCCAGAGAAAGGTGATTTTTCTCGTCTTGCTCAAGATTCACGCTTCCATGGGATACGTCTTCTTTCTCCCATCGATATATCTCCACTAAAATTTTCATTTTCAACCTCACGGGGTCGTCTTGCCGGTTTGGGTTCGCCTAGATCGGTGGGGGGGCTTCTGAAAAGATTCCCCACGATCTCAAGCGACGAGCGTTATCTCGAACTCTTCTTAAGGAGAATTCGATGAAGTACCTTGCTCTACTCCTGCTTTCGTTGTTGTCTCTTTCAAGCTGGGGTCAAATTGAAATTACACCGATTGCTCCAGGGGTTACTGTTTATCCAGGTGACGTGGTAGAGGCTAAAATTCAAATTCTAGATGATTCACTTGTAAATAATCTGCGGCCGGCACAGATTCGCAAATGGGGTGATCCGCAGGTTTTCATATTCATGACACTGACTCCTTGGCAAAAGGACTCATCGGGTTGGCACATCCAAAGCAAAATCGTACTTGGTCCGACATTCTCGGCGGATAAGTCTTATGCATTTCAGGTGTCCGATAAGGCCATTGAAGTCCGCTTCAAGGGGTGGATGTGGAATCCGCAGGGTCAACAGATTGACCCAAAATACGATTATGAAGACATTCCTCTGTTTTCAAGATCGTGGTTCCGAAAAAACCTACTTTTGGTTTCAATATTATTCGTAGCTCTGCTCTCCGTTGTAAGTTACTTATTGAATTCTTTCCGTATAAAAAAGAATCTCAAGAAAAAGAAAATCGAAGAAACGCAAAGATGGCTTCGTGTCATCGCTGAAGCCAGGTCCATCAAGGAAATGAGCCAGCTTTGGATAAAACGTGACGAATTGAAGTCCGTCTTCCCTCAAGCGGAACCAGAGCTGAGGACATTTTTTGATCGACTCAATATGTATCAGTTCAGACCTTCGGTTGCTGAGGGAGAAGTCCAGCAACTGTGCGCGCACCGTGACCAGCTACTCTTAAAGTTGCGGGAGGTGCAGGTTGGAGTATAAAGCACCTTGGCTCGCTCTTCTCGGGGCATCCGTTGCATTGTTGTGGGCACTTGATTACTGGAAGGTTTTTTCAGGTACCCTTTTGGGAGTCGGTTTCCATAGAGGTCGTCGACAGTACTGGCGCTCTGTTTTACGTTGGATACTGTTTGTTTTAGGAGTCACAGGATGGGCATATTTGAGTTATGCCCTCACTCAACCAAGAACTTCAAAGAGTTTCAGCCCCTCCAGTCGCGAGGTGATCGACATCGTATTGGTGGTTGATGTGTCGCGCTCGATGCTTGCGGTTGATCTCACTCCCAATCGACTTGAAGTGACAAAGAACCAACTTCGCAAATTTGCCAAGAGACGAGTAACTGACAGAGTTGGCCTAGTCATCTTTTCTGAAAAAGTATTTACACTAATGCCTCTTTCGAATGATCCTTCACTATTAGACAAAGTGATTGGGGACATTGATATTGGTTATCTAGGTAGCGGAACCAATATTGGTGACGGTCTTGCTCTTGGTGTGGCGCGCGCCGCCGAATCTGAAACAAAAAATAAAGTCATCGTACTTCTGACGGATGGTGTTGCAAACGTAGGTAACCTCACTCCACTTCAGGCCGCTGAAGAAGCAAAAAAGCAAGGTATCCGCGTGTACACGATTGGAGTGGGCACACAATCTGAGGCCAAGATGCCGGTGGGTAGAAGTGTGTTTGGGACGCAGTATCAGCTCATCCCTGGCGGGTCCATCGATTACAAAACATTAAAAGAAGTATCAGCTCTTACGGGAGGTAAGTTTTATCCCGCGACCGATGAAGAGGCGCTGGACCGAGTTTTTGAAGAGATTAATCAACTTGAGAAGACTGAGATCAAAATCGACAATCAAGTGGTCTACGAAGAACACTACTACCGCTATTTCCTCATTGGTTTGGCCCTTCTGCTTTCTATTGAAGCCTCTCGTCGCCTCTTGTTAAGGGAGGTGGCATGATATTTTTAAAATCTTCTCTATGGCCATGGCTCGTCTTGGGCTTTCTTGTTGTGTCGATTGCACTTTTATGGAGCGAGCATCGCTTCTTTAAATGGGTTAATGAGCACTGGTTTTTTAAGCGCCGACTTATTCATCTACTCTCTTCGCTTGGATTGTTGGCTGGTTTTGCTCTCCTGACGGTTGTGTTGCTGGACCCACGTTCAGGCGAGATTAGAATCAAGGGGAAAGTTCGTCAGGATAAAACGATTATCCTTATTGATACATCAACGTCGATGCTCGTAGAAGATGTACGGCCAAATCGCTTAGAGAAAGCTGTTTTAGTTGCTAAACATTTTGTGCGCAAGGCAGTGGGCCACGAAGTCTCGATCATGGTCTTTGCCGATATTACAAAAAAACTAGTTCCCTTTACTTCCGATCTTGATTTGCTTGATGCGCGTTTAGATAGCATTCGAATGTTGCGCAATATGAATGCCGGTTCTTCCATCGGAATTGCGATCGAGGAAGCGGTTCAATACTTTGATCCAAAGGATTCGGGTGTAAGTGGAAATATTCTCGTCATTACCGATGGTGAAGACAATGCGGACACCGAAGCCTTCAAGGTGCCCGAGGGGATTAATCTTGCCCTGGTGGGGGTTGGAACAAAAGCCGGTGGACCGATCCCACTTAAAGACAGTTACGGAATGTTCTATGGACAAAAGAAAAGCCAGGGCGTGACCGTGATTTCGAAGCTCAATGAAGAGTTCTTTCTCAACGCAGTTAGAGATCAAAAAAATGCAAAATTTTTCTCGGTTCAAAGCTATGACCTTCCTACCAACCTTGTTCTGGATTTCTTCTCTCGGACAAAAGGTGAAGAGAAGGAAGGTGAGAATCTTATTCGTCCGGTAGCTCTCGAGGTTTGGTGCATCCCTGCGTTGTTGATTCTAGCTTTTGCGTACGGTTTGAGATTCTTTAAGCCCTTTATTTTGGTGTTCTGTCTAATATTGACTGGTGTCAGGGCCCAGGACAAGCAAGAGGCCCCAGAGATTCCGCCTGAAATTCAGAATAAGATCCAACAGCTCAAGGACGGCTCGCTAGATCGCGAAGAACGTATCAATCTCGCGGATCAACTCGTTAAGCTCCGCATGCACGATATGGCACAGGGGTTGTATGAAGAAAATCTAAACCAAGAAGATGTCAAAGAACGGCCGGAGTCTTATTTTAATTGGGCCACTTCTGAGCTTGAGACGGGAAAAATTGATTCAGCACTTCAGCGTTACGAAGAGCTTGAATCCTCTGCTAAAAAAAATGAGACCAACGAAGATCTGATCCAGAGGATGAGGGCAAACATTAAGCGAGCCATTGTTCCTCCACCAAAACAAGACAAGAAAGATAAAGAGGACGATAAGAAAGATCAGGAAGAAAATAAGGACCAAAAAAACTCTGGTGGCGAGGGAAAGGGCGAAGAAAGCAAGGGTGGTCAGTCCAAAGAGAATAAAACAGGCAAGAGTGGCGACTCGCAAGAGAAAGAAGGGGATAAAAACCCTTTCGATCCCAAGAATAAGGACAAAGGCGAAAAAGATAAACAAGACCAAGGCAAAGATAAAAGTGATCGCGGTGACAGAGGCGAAAAGGAAGAGAAAGACAAGGATGGGAAACCTGAAGATGGTCAAGAGGGTGAAAAGAAAAAAGCAAAAGCTAAATTGTCTCCATTGTTAGAGCAGTTGAAACAGGATGACCGCATTCTTCAATTGAAGTTGCTTGATACCTCAACCCAAAAGAGAACAGATCGAAAAAAGAAGGACTGGTAATGTTGCGCTGGTTGCTATTCGTGCTTTGGCCAACCGTCTTGCTAGCGGTGGGTCCTATTGATATTGAAACAAATCCTAGGGAGCCCATTAAGGGCGAGATCTTTCAACTTTTGTTTAAATGTCAGACCGAAGGTAATGTCGCGCCTGACATCACCTTTGAACCTGTGGGGTTTGAAGTCTTAGGCAAGCAAGTTCAGGGCCTCTCTACCCGAACGGTGTTTAAGCAAGGAAAATACACAACGACGAGAGAGATACTTGTTTCTTATGATGCTCGCGCTACGAGATCAGGTACGGCGAGTCTACGCAATGTTGCTGTTAAGATTGATGGTCAGGTGGAGCGATCTGATTCGCTCTCATTTAAAATAGTAGATGCGCCCGCTGAGCCAAAGCTTGTATTTGTGGCAGCTGAAGTTTCTAAGAAGTCGGTCTACGTCGGTGAGGGGATCATTGTTCGCTATCATGTTTTGGCGAAAACAGGGCTACAGGCAGCAGACATCAAGAAATATCCAAAGCTCGATGGCTTTATGAAGCGCTATTTGCAAGAAAATGAAAATCCTCATCGTGTGACTCTTGACGGAGACCAGTACAGGAAATCTTTGATTTATTCTGTTCGTCTCTATCCAGAAAGAGCAGGAAAACTAATCATTGACCCAATGGAAATCAGCGCGACATATGCACAAGATATCTATGGCAACATGGGTTTTGGATTTGGCTTAGGAATGCGCGACATGAAAACGAAGCTCATGTCGAGCGATCCGGTAGAAATTGATGTGAAGCCATTGCCCGAAGCCAATCGTCCGGCTTCGTTCACGGGATTGGTTGGAGTTCATAAGTTTGAACTCAAGCCTGGTCGTAATCAGATCCTCGTGAACGAACCCCTAGAGGTCAGGTTGACCGTTAATGGCCCCGGAAGCTTGGAAACATTTGAGGCTCCAGCTCTGTGGTCGGCTCCGCAGCTTGAAAAATTTGATGCGAAAGCAGACCTAAGTCTTGTTGGTGGAGAAAGTGCGATCAAGACATTTGATTACACTTATCTTGGAAAACAAGGTGGAGAGATTCCAGCCTTTAGCCTTGAGCTGAGTTATTTTGACCCCGACACCCAGCGCTATGAAAAGTTCGTTGAAGAGCTCCCCGCGATTACAGTCGCCGGTAACGCAAACCCAGAGATGCAAACGCAGGTTGCGCCCACGACAAAAGATAAAGACGAGAATAGTTCTTCCTCGTCCCTCTCCACCCCGGGCTTTATAACTGAAAACCGCTGGTGGTCTCAGATGGGATTGTGGTGGGCCATTTTGATTCTGTGTACTCTTGCCGGGTCATATTGGAAGCGCCAGGTGATATGGGAAACAGTTCGTCATGTCCGCAGTCCCGTCGACGGCGATCTCAAAAAACTTGCGAGTGGTCAATTCGCGGTGGCGGAGCTTGTGCGTGTACTTTATCGTCTCTCACCTGAGAGTCCGAGTGTTCGTCATGCCATAATGGCTTCCACGTTGGGTGAAGAGGAAAAGAAATACTTTGTGAATTTATTGAGCCAGATGGAGAGCGCGGAGTTTATGCGAGCGAGCAGCAAGAACACCCCGATTGTTAATGCAAAAATGCTCCGTGAATTGCGTAAAAGCCTCAAGGGATAACTATGCAACTTCATGAAACACTAAACGATCTCTTGTCATATGGTTCCCCCGCCATCGCTCTTACATTTGGAAATTTTGATGGTGTACACCTTGGTCACCAAACACTCTTGCGAGAACTCAAAAAGAAAGCATCAGCTGAAAATCAAGCATTAGTTGTGATCACATTCAACCCACACCCCCGAAAAATTCTTCAATCACACGCAGAGCGATTTTTGCTAGGAAGTTATGTTCAAAGGCGCAAATGGCTCGCAGATTCGGGCGTAGATCACTTGATTGAAATCCCCTTTACGCGCGACTTTAGTACATTAAGCGCAGCTGCTTTTCTGGACGGTCATGTTCTGACATACAAGAATATAAAATCTATTTTCCTCGGCTGGGACTTCGCGTTTGGAAGTAACAAAGAAGGCGATGCTGCTTTCGTCAAAGAACATTGCCGAACTCGTGGAGTTCATGTGGAGGTTTGTCCGGCCTACCCTGTTGGACACTTGAAGGTATCATCTTCTATCGTTCGAGAAAATCTACAGCAAGGTAATATGGAAACGACTCGTCAGTTGCTTGGACGTTCCTTCGCATTAGATGGAATTGTTGTGCGCGGAGAAGGGCGAGGCCGCAAGATTGGAATTCCCACCGCAAACCTGCAGCTTGATCCCGATATTATCATTCCAAAGAAGGGTGTATATGTTTCCGAGTCGGCTTGCCGCGGTTTGGTTTATCGTTCAGTCACCAACATCGGCCACAATCCAACATTCGAAGCGGACAAGGCCTTAACCGTCGAGACTCATCTCATTGACTATACCGGTGATCTCTATGGTGAAAATCTGGAGATTCGCTTTCTGTCACGACTGAGGGATGAGCGTCGTTTTCCAACGGTAAATGATCTCATCGCACAGCTACATCTTGATATACAAACCGGCCGAGGATTCATCATTGATTAAATTGGCATTGCTTGGCCAAGGAATCTCCCACTCATTGTCTCCAAAGCTCTACAGAGGCTACCTGGGGGCGCATATTCAGTATGATCTTCTAGATATATCTACGCCGCAGCAGATTCCAACGATCGAGCAACTTCGCACAATGGGCTATCAGGGTTTAAATATCACTGCCCCTTGGAAAAAACATTTTGCCGGACTCGCGATTGATGAGGCCCAGGCCTGGGGTGCCGTGAATTGTTTAAAAATCTCTGAACAATCTGCAACCGCCACAAATACAGACGCGAGTGCCCTTCGCTTACTCGTCCCGGCGCTACAAGCGATGAAGAATCCTCAAACATGGGTTGTTCTGGGTGATGGGGTCATGGCCAGCATTGTCCTCAAGATTCTAGGAGAACATGGAATTGAGGTGGCAAATTACGCTCGAAATAAAGGTGATGATCTTGCTCGGTTAAGGCTGACGAATCTCCATCCAGGCGATGGAACTAAAATAGTCATCAATGCATGTGGAAGGAGTTTTGAATTCTCTGGAAAGCTCGATGGGACGTGGGTTTTTTGGGATTTTAACTATGCCCATGAGTTCCATAAAAAGCATGTTCCAGTGAGCT
>JAUMHG010034870.1:0-10601 GCA_032359395.1 Enteromius anoplus
GACAATAAACTGTTTCCTTTGTACCAGGAGAGAGTCACATGACCCACATTCACCACTGAACACAACAATGAACAATTTGATGATGATGATGATGATGATGTAGAGCACTGTGAAGAGTAACTGATGATGACAGGAACAGGCAGACGAGCTGAAAACAGGACATTATATATAAAAACATGGATTATGGCATCTATTGTCTGGAACATGAAGATTTTGAACTTTTTTGGAGTATAATTATTTAAAAAAAATCTTACTCACCATAGACAGAAACACTGAATTTTCTTGTTGACCGTTTCGCTCCACTTATCATTACTTCATAATCTCCAGTGTGTTGAGTTGTGATGTTTGAGATGGTCAGAGATCCAGTTTGATAATCCAGCTTCAGTCTGTCTCTGAATCTCTCATCAGTATCATTACATGTAGAGATGATTCCCACATCTCGATTGATTTCAGATATCAGAGGCGTTTCAGCAAATTTCCACAGTATGTCGTCATATTCATTTATTTCAGTAAAATCTGTGCGTAGAGTGACAGAATCTCCCTCCATCATTGACACTGACTCACTAAACACACCTGGAGAACATGAAGAGGTTAATCACAGTTTATAAAGCCTTTTTGTTGGCTTACAAAGGCTGCGTTGTAGTTTGTAGATTTAAAATGTGAATAAATTGCACCTTTAAAGTTCGATTCCTATAATTTATTAATGGGATATTATGATCTGTACATCAAATTAGTTTCATAAATTCAGGTGTACAAAATTATGTTATAACTTACCAGTCAGACTCCACCAGCACAAAATGAACATGTGCAACATTTTCTTCAGTGGTGTTATGTCTGACCTAAAAGCGCTCTCTTAAAAAATAAAAATAAAAAATCAGTCGAGCAAGTGTGAACCTCCCCCAACAGAGTACGACCATCAGATCACACTCTCAGAAATAAAGGTACAAAAGCTGTCACTGGGGTGATACCTTTTCAAAAGGTATACTTTTGTACCTATTGGGTTCAAATATGTACACTTTAAGTACTAATATGCACCTTTAAGGTACCAGAATGGATCCTTTACATGTACCTGTACATGTACCGCTGCAATGACAGCTTTTGTACCTTTATTTCTGAGAGTGTATGGACACACACATGCTCTCTGAATGTGGATTAAAACTTATATAATGATCTTCTGCCTCTTATTAAGACTTTAACTGTTGTTGATCGTGGAAAACAGTTTTTTATCAAATGGAATACACTGTTAATATTTAACATTGATAGTTTTCGAAACTTACTCGTAGTTTACTATTGTTTAATTGGAATTAATTCTAAAATAATACTGAAATCCTATGGATTTTTTAATTAAATAAAGGGTTTTAATAGTTATTTTAAAAGCAGTATGACGTAAGATCTGAGTCAAACTGAAACTCCAGTTTGGTGGACAAACAGCAACTTTTGCAGGAAAGTGGCCTTTTTTTAACATGTGTTTACTTTTGTGGGTTAAGGGCTTCTTCCTTTCCTGCTGTTGTGAACCTCAAACTCTCACTTCCTTCCTACACAGAACTGCTTTAAAAGGAAATTAGACAAATTGTCTTAGCTAAGAAAGTACAGACTGACAGATGATTATGCATCAATGTTATGCATAAAAAAGGGATCATGTCGCTTTATTGCTTATGGTATATCATAGTCTCGCATTAATGTCAAATAAAAGACCCTCCCACGAGATATGCCGCAAAATTTAAAGATTTCACGTATACTTTTAAAATTCTGAGTTTAGTTGATACTGATTATCACTCACTGTCACAGTTGAAAACATGACAGCTTTCTTCTACTATAATAAGGGGTTTGGTGTCACGGCATCTTTGTTTCCAGGTGGAACATCAAAGAACACACCACACATGTCTCCTGGAAATCTTTATAATTCAACCAATCTGACAATGACTTTGTCAGGCCACCAGAGGGCGCTGACTCCAGCACTGTCTCATTCACACGCTCTCAATCACCCGACTATTAATGATTACCAGCTGGTCTCAATTACTCACCATATTTAAAGCCAGTGCAAACAGTTCCTCATTGGCTATGATCGAGGTAATACCCTTTCATTTGTACCTGATGCCTCACCTGTATTATGCTCCCAGTCTTGCTTGCTACAGTCTACTGTTTCTAAGTCTTTGTATTGTCAGAGAAAACTTACCTGGAAGTGAAACCAACGGAAACACTTCACCTTATCACAAAGTGGAGAAACCTTCTCAACGAACTACTTACCTGTTCACCTACCTGCAACGATCTCCTCCTCTGATCTGGAAAAGAACCACACCCTCTCGACGGGAGAATATCACTCACCTGTGCTTCTCATGCTGTTTGGGGGAATCAAGTTCAAGTTACTACAACCTACCAGAATTACTCACTCTAATAAACTTGTTCAAACTTACCTTCTCGATCTCAGTCTGTTCTGTACTGGACGTTACAGACTTTGAAACTCCTGAAGTGTTTCCATATAAGTGTGCCATGTGCATCAGAAGTTTAGCTAATGGCCTGTGTGCGTGATGTCTGAGGCTGAGACTAGTATGACCTAGGCTTTTCAACCTGTATGCCATCTGATGGTTAAAATAATGAATCACAAACACTGAGGTGACATTTGCTTCTGGAATTTGTTCTTCATGAATCTACTGTGTGATTAATTAGTTGCATTAGAATAAGTAAAATAATCGAAGCATTAATTCATAAATTAAATTCTAACAATGCCTCAGTCCTTTGTTACGTATTCCATATTCAAGGTTCACAAGGGCATAATCATGCTTGACATCTGGCACACACGTCCTGGTAGGCGGGGCGGAGCAGTAGGCGTTGACAGGGGGCCGAAGAACCTCACCCACAGCGAGGATCCTGGGGGGCCAAGGCGGAACGGGTGGTGCCGGGGACCAACATGGATGAGGGGATCCGGAAGGCAACGGCAAAGACGGAGCGAGAAAGGACCAAGGCGAGGCCATAGGGAGGGAGTCCCCAGGCGAGGGAAGGTCGAGGGTCGAGGACAATTGTGCACAAGCCTGTTTAGCAAACACCCATAGCAACATAAAAAATAGCTAAGACAGCATAAAACTATTCTGTGTATTATGTATTTTATTTATGTAAATTAAATGTCTGTGCGATGATCTGCTGGATGTGTCAGTCCAGATTGGATGGCACTCCAGCCCCTATGTACTGTGTCTGTGTTTTTTCTGTTTCATGTATCCACCCACCTCATGTGTCTCCATAGTAACTGATATGTTCTCCTCCCATCTGTCTCGTTAGTCCCGTGTATAAATACTCCAGTTCACCAGTCATTCCCCGCTGATCATTGTAAGTGGCTGGTCCCGCCTTTGTAAGCGTTTCCCCTCTGTATAGTTCATTGTTTGTTGATTCCCCGCTACCGACCTCGCTTGTCATCTGGATTATGATTCTCGTCTTCTCCTCAGGAGTCTGTTCTTAGCTCGACCTCCCCGAGGGATGCCCCGGCCATGCTGTCTCCAGTGGGTGAGTTCTCCACGAGACCCCCTTCTTGTCGTGGTCTCTGGCTGTGGTGACTTGAGGGCTCCCTCTGGCTCTGGCATCATGGACTCGGGCTGTTGCTCTTGCAGCGTGGACTCATGAACTGTGATCGCCATGTTTGGCCGAGACTCTGGAACTGGATTTGAAATCCACTCCGGGATTTTTGGCGCTAATGGAACCCCATACTGAGCAGATCCCGGGAAACCTGCAGCCTGCACGCGCTCTGGGGGAGGTCGGCATTCTGCAGAAGGTGTGGATTGGGTGAGCGACGCTCAACTTGGGCAAAGTAGTCCTTCAAGCACTGGAGTACCACATCTTGCCAGCTTTGTCCCGCACTGTCTGGAAGATCCTCAATGAGGTATCGCCGGGACCCGAGCCGGAAAAACTGGACGATGTCCTCCTCTGGGAGTTCGGCCACCTGTGCCAGCTGACAAAATTCAACAGTGAATTTTCCAAATGGCAGGTCCCGCCGTAGCAGTTCGTGAAAGCTGGCCGCCCACTACATTCATTCGTTTGGGTCAAATTGTTCTGTCAGGGATGCACTCTAGGAGGAAGATTCAGTGATGACGATTCTCGCGAAACTGTGGTTACTTTAATCAAAACTCAGACAAGGTACAGAAGGCAAGGCAGTGCAGACACGTAAGACACTTGACGATTCAACAACTAAGGTTAGAACTAAGGCACTATAAATACACAGACATAGACGAGACACAGCTGGACACTAATTAACACAATGAATGGGCAAGGGCAGATACAAAAGGAGCATGGCAGAACATGGCAGAACACGTGAACATTAAACATAGATTGTGACACTATGGGCAAAGTAGTCTAATGTTAGTGTAATATATTAACTACACTTATAAAACGGTTCCATTTCTGGATTCTGATTGATTAGCTGCTGTGTTTTATTCACGGTACAGCAGGGCTATGACTGCTTCACCCAGTGGTTCTGTATATCACTGAGCAACACCTTTGTATTGAATTACAATTCTGCTTCCTTTAAATCAATTCAAATTATAATTCTAGATCCTGTTTTTTTCAATCAATTCAAATTTAATTCAAATTCAACAATTGAATTGGAATTTAGGAGGCATTCTCAATTCAATTCTGAATTGTGCACAAGCCTGTTTAGCAAACACCCATAGCAACATAAACAATAGCTAAGACAGCATAAAACTATTCTGTGTATTATGTATTTTATTTATGTAAATTAAATGTCTGTGTGATGATCTACTGGATGTGTCAGTCCAGATTGGATGGCACTCCAGCCCCTATGTACTGTGTCTGTGTTTTTTCTGTTTCATGTATCCACCCACCTCATGTGTCTCCATAGTAACTGATATGTTCTCCTCCCATCTGTCTCGTTAGTCCCGTGTATAAATACTCCAGTTCACCAGTCATTCCCCGCTGATCATTGTAAGTGGCTGGTCCCGCCTTTGTAAGCGTTTCCCCTCTGTATAGTTCATTGTTTGTTGATTCCCCGCTACCGACCTCGCTTGTCATCTGGATTATGATTCTCGTCTTCTCCTCAGGACTCTGTTCTTAGCTCGACCTCCCGCCTGTCTTTGGATTTGTCTCTGCCTTGCCTCCTCCATTGTTATTTGCCACTGTTTGACCTACGCCTGTTTGTATTGATCCGTGAGTCTTCTTAATAAATACCCTGCAAATGGATTCAACTGCCTCTGCCATCATTTGTGACAGTGTATTATTTATTTAATGAAGTATGAGTTACACCTGCTGGCATTATGTTGCTTCTTTCATCGTTCATTTTGAAAAAACGACCTTCCCGGTCTAATAAAAGTGTCTCATGCAGAACTGTGTGCCCATCTGTATAAAAAAAAATGGCAGTTTCCAACATGTGAAGGAAATATTACTGTTTCAGATATAATTTTGTATGTCCATCAGTTTAAACTTGTAATCTCGTGAATTGGTCTATTTTAAAACTAAAAGACGGAAAACATACGTTTTGTCATGCTAAGAGATGAGCAAATGTATGTATGTGAGAAAATATCATATGGTGTTAAAAAATAAACGAGGCAGCGGATGATAAACTATTTGACTTTACTTTGGGCCATGGAGCTACACAAGTCATAATTATAAGTAAAAAATGTAAAATAGATATCTAAAAAAAATTGACTAGTCAAAACAGAATAGATAGTTATGTATTAAATGCTAAAACGGCTTGCCATAATAGGGAACTCCTTTGTGGGAAAGTCAGCTCAAGCTTTTCAATGCCCCATTCAGATGTGTTTAGCTGAATGCATTTTATTTCTTTTTATTTATTCATTTATTTTTTTGTTAAATAAAAAAATGTGTTTTAGTTTTAAAACGCATTATATCACTGGGAAAAAGTGCGTTTTATTAAAGACTTTTATTTAAAAACACTAAATGGTATCCGGCTTGCCATATTATTTCCTGTAAATCACGTGATTGTGAAGAAAACGTGTGGGTATGTTGTGGTTTATAGACATAAATAAATAGACGCCTCATTGGCCGCCTACCGCACGTCAACGCCGCCGCCATGTTGTCCGGGTAACACTACTTAACTCTCATATCTGGACCGAAGATAACGTACCGGACTCGTCGGCAGTTTGAGGATCTACAGATCGTCGCACAAAAATAAAAACAGATCTCGTGGTATTACCTTTCACCAGTAAGACTGACTACTTGTATCGTGGTTTATATCATTAAATAAATTGTGCTATGAGCATAATATGTCCAGTGATCACTTTGACAAGTGTCAGACTGTCAGGATTAAGGGGCTAAAGCATCTCTCTTTAATTTCACTACTCATTTACAAGGATCACTAGATTAGAAGGATTTGATCAGTGTTGGGCAAGCTACTTAGAAAATGTAGTGAGCTGAGCTATCAGTTACTCTACATTGAATTTAGCTTAACTACACCAAAGCTACTACCCTGAGAAATGTAGCAAGCTAAGCTACAGCAACATGGGAAAAGAAGTTTACTACATCTAAGCTATTTTTCTTTATTGAACCGACTTTAAATCAATGCTACCTTAGTGATAAAAAATATAATTCAAATAGATAGGCACACATAATTGTGCAATTATTTATTTAACAATTGTTTCAAACCAATTTGGCAACAAAAACAAACATAATAACAAAAGGTGTCGAGAGTGTCTATGTATTGTTATCTGAATGCATGCATATGTGTAGCTCAGTGCAGCTTAAACCACAGGAGAAACCACATTAGTAGAATTATAAACTACTCCAAACAGTACCAACATGTCAAAAAAGAGACCGTTGTCTCAGTCAGCGTCATGAACTTCTCGAGGAACGGCCATGGTTACTCCCCCCTCGGGATCAATTCCTCTCCTTCCTCTACCATCTTTCCAAAAAGTGTTCGCCCAAGCATGTCACGCGACCGGTGCAAAAGGTGGCACTAACACCAAAAAGCTCATTGCCAACCGCAGTAAGAAGAAGTCACTGCCATTATGCTGGCTGCATTGGCCCGTGTATGGTAGTGGCGTCATATACTGATCTAGGATGAGTTATCCGTAGCATTTGTATTTCCGATTTGTGCTTAAGTGTCAGAAATGCTTGGGAATATGTAACGTTAGCTTGTGTGGACGCTACCGCGCTACTTGATCAATAAAATAGCTTCACTACTTAAAAGCTATTTGATTCGGAAAACAGCGACGCTAATGCTCATCACTGGATTTCATAGCTTAGAATTTAACTCTGGACTGATTATATATATATATATTTTTTTTTTTTTTACTTTTCAACCAGTTGCAAATAGAAGCACACAAGCCTTAAAGAAATCTGAAGAAAGCCAGTTCTGGTGAATGATACTACACAGCCACAGCAATAATATTTCATTTACTTTTTAATCTACCATTGTTGTTATTATTCCATCTTTGATATTACATTCTATTTGCAATTATGTAGCTGTTGTTATTCATTCACATGGTATTGTACATATAATTATTGCTATTATAAATATATTACATATCACTTGTGTTATTTTACTGCTGTACTCAGTATTTTATTACATTATTTACTTTCCTACAACTTGTACTATATACCTTTTATTATCACATATCAATTTACTAGTTTACTCTGCACTGTATCTGTGTATAATATTTGATTACTGTAAGTTTCACTGGATCCATAAAGGATTATTATTTAGATTAATATGTTTATGTTTGTTGTGGAGTTTATATCTAGAGTGTCATGTGAATAGGAAGCAGACTGTCACTGTTTGATTTGTTTTTTTTTAGTGATGGAAAATTATTTAGATTTATTTGATTTATTATAGACTGATTTTATTCTTTTTTTTTTAGTGATGGAAAATTATTTAGATTTATCCCCAAGTATTTTAAATGGAATGAGCTGTGTTCTGACCAGAGGCAAATGTTGGGATTGAAGGCAGAGAAAGCAAAAAAAACAAAAAAAAACAACGTAATTTAATGTACATTAAAATGACATTGCATCCCAGATAGCACATGTACGTCTGCAAGATGTCTGTTAAAGATCTCTTGATCTGGAAAGCATCTGCTGACAACAAACTTTTGGCAGACGTCTAACAGATGTCAGTTTTACATACATTCTAAATCACAAACATCTTAAAGACATCTTATAGACGTCTATTTGACATCTAAAAGGAGACGTCCTATAGACGTATTGCAGATGAGCAAACAACCTAAATAATACGTCTTGCAGATGTAAATGCAGACGTCAAATAGATGTCTCCTAGATGTATGTGTGCTATCTGGGATGTATATATTACAATTATACTATAATTGTTGACAAACGAAATCAACTAAATTAACAGGATGGGAGTGCAAGCTTTCATAGTTTCTTTAAAAAGAAAAAAAAAATGTCCCAAGCCTGACTAAATAACTGGAGGCAGAGTTATTTTTAAGTCCATGCATATCACAAACCACTGAAATCGGCTGTTAACTTCCATTAAATGACTACAGACAGCCACGGTTAAAGTTAAAAATCTTTGTTTGTGTTCTGCTGAGGAAACAAAGTCACCTACATTTTGGATGCCCTGGGGGTAAGCAAATAAACATAACATTTTCAGTTTTGGGTGAAATATCCCTTTAAAGCAGCCTTGCCCGGAGAAAGACGTTGGGCGCGTTGACTTATCGCAGCAGCGGCTCAAAGTAGCCAATGAGGCATCTAGGAATTTATATGTCTATGTCTATTTGTCAGATTTCTCTATTTTTTTTAACCGTTTAAATTGTAAATGCATGTATTGAATCATTTTATGTAGTGCATTTATATTTAGTTGCTTTTGTATAAGTCACAAAAGCGTATCAACCAGGTTCCAAAAGGGTGCTTGTAGCTAATGCACATTTTTACGTTTTGTCCTGTCCATTGCTATGGTAATCACTAAGTAGCTACTATAAGAGCGAATGTCATTCCCGAAGTAATGCAACGAGTCTGTTCGAAAAACAAAGTTCTAATCTAGACTGGCAGAGAAAGCTCGCTCATAAGCACTAGCTACAACTCTTTGTTTATTGCTCTCGCAAAACGTTATACTCACACTGGAATACTCCTTCCCCTTCCGCACCCCCTCACGCAAATCTCGCATGTTGAAAGCTTGAAATGTTTTGCTGAATTGAACAGAAAATAACTCTTTATCTTGATAAAAACCTGCGGTTAACATGAAGTCCTATGTTTTCCTCTTTTGGATTATGCATGGTAAGACATTTTGTTTACTACATTAGTTTGTCTTTTCTAGACATCGAATTATTGAGAGTTTGCACAACTTTGCACAGCATTCCAATCAAAAGTGAAACCAACAACATCTTTACGCGCGACATCTTTTAGCTTAGTGAGTTGACACGTCGCCGTTCAGATAGTGGAAAACGTTAAATATATGTTAAAATCTAGTTTGCTTAGACTGCCATACGTTTAAACTATGTTGGGTTAAGCATGCTTTTTAATACATATGAACAGATCTGGGGTGCGTTTCCCGAAAACCGATGTAACTCGCTGATAAACCACCATAGTACGATGCATTCTTTTGGAAACGAACTAGCTTCACACGACTATTTCCAGACTACTCCCCCCGACTGCGGCACCTAGCTCAACAGGAAAATCAATTGTAAAGAGACACGCGAGAGATGAAAAATGGATAATAAAAACGCAAATGTGGCGCAGAAAAGGTATAGAAAAGCTGCAGCCGCAGCGAGAGTACAACAACACATGAAGATGAATGAAACGGCCGGTAAGTTAATGTTAAACTAGTTGCAGTGCAAAACAACGATGTGTGCAAACCACCGTTCATGTTTATGTATCAAACTTTTTCTTGTACTGTTGCATCTCCACACAAATCAAATCTTCCCATATTTACTATGTATTTGGATGCTACATAAATTGATGTGGCTACTTCACTCGCGTTCCAGTATTCCAGGGGCACCTGCATGATTTCTTCCGAGGATATGCACCTTTTTTATTTTTTGCGGCCAGCGGCAGCGAGTTCATGTAAGATTAATTTAGCCCTGCCTAAAAAATATATATAGATATAAAACAGTTCAAGCATCTCACATCTTTAGTTTAAATGTTTAAACTGGTTGGTTAGAGGGATATCAACAGAACCTGAAGCGCGCTCTTCAATACACAGAGGCAACAATGTCATCGCTTGCATATTATTTAAATTCATATTTTAAAACTTTTTTTTTATGGCTGGTTCAGTTGGCAGAAATACAGGACACATGGGCCTATAATTTAGGGTCCTGCTGAAACGTTTGCGGGCAGATCTCTGACAATCTGAGTGATCATGGTACACACAGTAAAGCCGTACACCTGCAAGGCCACAATATTCATAATCTCACGCAATCCCTTTTCTTCTCACATTAGAAACAAAAATGAACCAAAACGGCAAGATTTTCAACATAGTCAACTTTTCCAGTTGTTTAAAAATGTATATATATATTTTTTTTCATTTATAATTATTTTTAATTTGTTTAAATTGCAACTCAAAGCAGGTATTGCACACTTTGTAATTAACATCTGATGCATTTTGAATAAAAAATTACATAAAAAAATTGATACTGATACTATATACAAACATTACTACACCAGGGTCCTGAAACAGCAGCCGCCATTACATC
>JAUMHG010034871.1:0-10601 GCA_032359395.1 Enteromius anoplus
CTTACATATTATTTAGTATTGTTTACATATTACTATTACAGTATTAATATATCATTATGAATATAAATTATGAATATTTTGAATTAGAAATTTTATTTAATTAATCTAAGTTTTAGTTTTTGCTTTAATTTATATATATATATATATATATATATATATATATATATATACTGTGTTTTTAATTAATTTTTATTTCAGCTTTATCTTAATGAATTAAAATAATTTTTAAACCAACATTGAGGCCAACATGAATATGTTGTTTTAAATACCCTTTTGATGCGAGTGTAAAATCTGAGTTCTGACAGAAAACCAGTTGAGAACCCCTGGCCTAGCACATGCTCATTCAGCTGTCAGCCAATCAGAGAAGCTGCTCACAGATCCTGCTAGTCAACGTTGTATAACGTGGATCTCTCAACACAGAGAGAGAGTGTGTGTTGCAAACATTTAGCTTTAGATCCACCCTAGTATAGACAGAGCACACGCCAGCCCTCTAAAGTGAGGAGGTCTCTCTCAGTCTCTGTGTCAGGGACGTACCGCATGAAAGTGTCATAGAAACAGCTCCTGGTCCACACGAGACAATCAGGGGCGAGACAAACCACAATCAGAAACCAGATTCTGACAAGCCTGAACATCTCGCCTCTAACTCACACGTCAGCATTCAACTACAGCAGGAATATGGCATCATACCTCTTGTTAGGAAAGCACCATGTGGGCCGTGGTGGTGGGACGGTGGTGAGGGGCGGCCCTGTTTGTCCGTCCACTGTGCTGACGGTCGGTTTGGGATACCGGTGTCCAATGGCTGTGTTGTTGGCATTGTTGATGTTTGCGTTGGATCCTGAGGAAGAGTAACTGCTCGGGGTGAAGGTTGAGTCGACCAGCTTCTGATGAGAGGGAGATTCTGCCTCGCCGGGGCTCCCGGATTTACTGATGTGCAACGGCCGCTGTGTTGTGAAGGACTGTGGGAAGGAGGTGTGGCCGTCACTCTGGTGGTAGTAGTTGACGTGGTTACCGAAAAGGCCGCCAGACCGCTAAAAGGATAAATATAAATGCATGAATGGTCACATCTACTCAAACCTGATCATCTCTTCCCCGTTGACACCTGGTATTAACATCTCCAGTCATTTTTCAGTAGACAGCTTCTTATTATACATAAGCATTAAGGGTTTGGGTCACCTCTGAATTCCATAGTATTTTTTTTCCTACTATGGAAGTCAATGGTGACCCAAAAATAGCTTGGTTACAAACTTCTTTCAGCAGAACAAAGCAATTCATACAGGTTTGGGACTACTCGAGGGTGAGTAAATTCTGACACAATTTTTAGGTGAACTATTCCTTTATCAGAGATGAAAATATACTGTAATATAGGTTTTCTTCAGTGTTTGACACATTATTGTAAAGTGTTACCGAAGAAATTGCTGAATAAAGGCAATAAGATGTACCTAATATCATGTATAATCCTACATATATTCCTGATGTGAATATATATATATATATGGTTAGACTTCTCTAAAACAAGACATGCTGGTGTATAATGAGGTCAAATGTGTGTCTAATTATTTAGTTTTCAGTACGCTTGTGGGATGCATTATATCACTTTTTCAGCTGTATTTAGTGTCTACTTGTGATTGGATTACTAATATGGTAGGTTAATACCAATGATATTATGTACAGTATATAATGACGAATGTTAATACCAAGGTAAATAGGGCCAAATGACCATACACACACACAAACACTTCCTCTATTCACTCTGCACTTACATTCAGAACGCAGCCATGTTTTCATTTTTCCAAATTGTCTATGAAAGTACTTTAACATCACTAATGGCTAAAAATGTAACTATTATTTAACTAATTTTGTGACCATCGGATCTGTGTGATGAGGGCAAAGCACTGTTCTTTAATGCTTTCTGATACTTTTAGATGACAAGCTTGTAAAACTTGACACATTTATGAACCTAATATGAACAAAATGATTTTGTTTTCCTAATAACAAATGAAAAACCCTCTATGCTGAGCGATGAATCTAAACAAGCAGCTCTGTGACCCTTCACAGCCCGGTTGGAGGATCTGGCTGATGGTCCCATGCAGGTGGGCAGAAGCTCCGACAGCAAGAAGCGATGATGTGAGCAGAGCGGAGGAGAGGAAATAAGAGGCAAAATCAGACCTTTACCCTGAAGATATCATCCTCAGAAGCAGCACACACGGTTTCCTTCATGGCTCTCTCCAGCTCCTCCTCCACAGTCAGGTCTCCTGATATCGCTCTTCTGATCTCAGGACCCATATCATGCAGTGTACGCAGGCCAGCCTGGTCACAACACACACCAACAGACACATTCATATGCAAACAAAACACATTTTTTGTTATAGCAGATGTTGTAGTGGACCCACCTGCAATGAAAGAGCTGTCTTTGGGGGAATTTTGGCCACCAGGCCCTGTTCCTTGCGCTTCTTAAATTTCCTGAAGTATTCCTGAATCAGGAATGTGGCATAGAACTTCCCAACTGTTACTTCATCATCTGTTGGACAAGGAAACACACACACATTCAGGTTTTGTTTGTTAGTAATTTTAAATTACGGTATTTCTCAATAGTACTTGTTTAACTGTACTGTATTTTTCATTAAATGAATGTGAGCATAAGGAGACTAAAAAACGCCGACCCCCAAATTATGAATGGTAGTGTATGTCATTGGTTGACCTTCAACCTTTTACCATCACCCACCTCCAGCAGGGGGAACAACTTGATCCAGCAGCTTCATGCTCGTCCTCTTCCAGATCTTCTTCACGATGGCCCTGAGTTCCTCGTTTGCTTGCTCCAAGTTACCTGACACAAACATACAAGCAGTGACTTTTCTGTGCATATATGTGTGTTATGTTTACGAACTGTATTTGCATGTATGACACTTTCACACCTTCAGTTTTAATGCGTAGAGCCGTTCGTACTAGAGCAAAGAGAGTTGCGTTGAACATCACCGTCCCGTCACTATTGAGAGGCATGTTCATGGACACAAGCCGCTGCAGATGCACAGATAAACTCAAGTAATGTGTCTAACGCACTACAGAATTGGTACATTTGGGGTTTTTTTTGTGTTTGTACCTTGCATGCAACTCTATGTGGACAAAGCTTTCCAAATCCAAGAGGAGGCTGAATCCTGCGCAGTAACGTCACTACATCTAGGTGCTTTATCCGACCCCTGCAATCACATTAAATGCAGTCTTAACATAATAATCTACAATGATTAATAATAAGACCTGGAAACTGCAGCTGTTAAAGATGTGACTGACTTGGCCTCAGGATCGTATTCTGCCCATATCCTCTTGAACTCATCTAGGTGATGCGGCCCCAATATTGACCAATCACGTGTTAAATAATCAAAGTTGTCCATGATGACGGCCACAAAGAGGTTAATGATCTGTGGAAGAGGAAGGATCTGAATCATCTTGTGCTAGGGAAACCCGCTGCTTCTGTTATTATGGATACAGTAAACACTATACGGAGGGGGTAAAGGATGTCATGCTGGTGGAGATGATTTCAGAGCTGATATATAATAACGCAGTTGCTTACTGGGAAGGAAACATCGATGTCAACTCACCAGGAAGGCGCAAAGCATATAAAAGCTAACAAAGTAGATAATGGCAAAGTGGCTGCCACAGTCTTCACTGGAATGGACAGTCTCTGACCCTTTCTCACAGGGACGGTTCGGAGAACAGGCCAGCATAATTTCCTGCCATGCTTCCCCTGTTGCACACCTACAGAAACACACAAGCTCAATGTGAGAGAGAGACATTAAACATCTGAAAGAAAGAAAGAGAGAGAGAGAGAAAGAGGGTTACTGACCTGAAGAGCAGCAGGACAGCCTGAGGAAACGTCTGAAAGTTGTTGTTTCGGTTGATCTGGCTGTGGTCCCTCAGGGCGATCTTACCAAACATCTGTGGAGTCAGAAAAAAACATTACCCATCATGAACTGCTCCACATCAACATGTCCTAGTACGAGTACAGAAGCTAGAACAGACATGGAGACATTTCCTTGGGGAAGATGAGGAGAGAGTGTGAAGCTAACGAAGGTGGGTCTGACCTGCATTCCAATGACGGCGTAGATGAAGAACAGCATTACGATCAGCAAAGCAACGTAGGGAAGAGCCTGTGAGCAAACCCAGGGAGAAGGGAAAGAGGGCAGATTAAATATACAGAGTGAACATAAAATGCAGGAATATATCAGAAAAAAATGGTTCATTTTAAAAGCCACTTTTAGTTTCATTTCCCTAGGAATGACATGTAGTCAAAATGTTTTCAAAACATTTTTGTAGTAACAACAATGAATATGTATAGTTTACACATATAGATTTTTTAAGTCATATTCAAAAATAAAAAGTATGAATTAAAAATATATATTTATTAAATAAAAACTTGTTTTAAAATATATGCCAAAAAAAATAATGCATGTATATGTTTGTTTATTTATTTATTTTAGAATAAGTTTGGGGTGGGAAAGATTTTGAAAGTCTGCGTTTATCTGTTCAGAAAATAAAGTTATATTGTAAAATATTATTACATTTTAAAACAACAGTTTTTAATTTTTATTTTAATACAGATTAAAATGGAGTTTATTTTTGTGATTGAAAAACTGAAGTTCATTACTCCAGTCTAAAGTGTTACATGATCCTAAAATCATTATAAATCAAAAAACATTTCTGATTATTATTATTATGTTGAAACCTTGTCAACAAAACAGTCATGCATTTTTTAGGATTCTTTAAAGAATATAGGGTTAAAATAATAGCATTAATTTAATAATAGGAATATTTTGTAACATCATTTAATGCCTCATTTGATACTTTTAAAGCATAATTTTTTTAATAAAAAAGTATTATAATTATTTTTCAATCTTACGGACCTCAAACCTTTGTCCATTTTATGATTTTATTTGGCTTTATTGGTTATAATCCAAACTAAATTCTGCTTACATCCAGTGTAATCATATAACAACACAAACTTGTTTGCTAGTGCGTTATTAGATTGTCTGCTGATGTTTAATTGCTCACAAAGCCTGACTCTGACTTGGGCATAAGGTCTGAACCACAGTACTATCTCTGTACAATTACACAATTGTGTGCAGTCTCATTTCATTCTCCTCACCTGAAAGGATTTAATGAAGGTCCAGAGCAGCGTCCGGATGCCCTCTCCCCGAGACAGGAGCTTCACCAGCCTCATCACGCGGAACAGCCGAAAGAACGTTATTGAGATCCTGGCATTATCTTCA
This sequence comes from Enteromius anoplus, assembly GCA_032359395.1. Lineage (NCBI taxonomy): Eukaryota > Metazoa > Chordata > Actinopteri > Cypriniformes > Cyprinidae > Enteromius > Enteromius anoplus. Next base: position 5,262 of record JAUMHG010034871.1, read on the forward strand.
GTGTTTTGGAGGCCCTTTTTCAGCATGACAAACACACACATATGCATGTTCATGTGGAGGCACAAACACACACTCATATATACTGTACAATCAACCATTTGTACACCACCCAGAACAATTCAAGGTGACACACAAGCACACACACAAGTTAATATGTCTACAGCAGCATGTTAAACACTTCCACCAAGAGCAAACTACAGAGACACAGAGGATGTCTGGTGGCTTTATGAAACAAGGACAATATTCCAAATGGGTGCGAAGCATTTATAGATGTCTACCACAATACACAACACCCCTGAAATTAATAATCTTACCAGCTAGTAGTATATACTTAATAAATACCCTATAGTACTAAACTGCCATTGAAGCATTTAACACAAATATTAGAATCTACATAATGTATCACATACACAGACACTAAGCCACAGATGTTTACAGCCGTTATGTTTAACTCTTTTTATACCATTTCTGCCACACATACATACACAAAAAATCATTACATTAAAAGTCATTATGAGACAAAAAGTCTTAAATATGACAAAATGCTAAAATTATGAGATAGTAAGAAATAATGAGATAACTCAAAATGGTTCATTAAGTCGACATCAACAAAGTCTGTTGCATTTCTGAAGTCTATGAGACCATAATTATGACTTATTTCATAACTGACTTAGTATGTCAATGTTGTATTTTTAATTCATAACTTAGCATGTTAATTTAAACTTTTTGTCATAATTATGATTCCCTATCCCATAATGACTTACCATCTTATAATTTTGTCAAAACTGATTTACCAAAGCACTATGAATTTTATGTGGCAGAAATGGGCTTATCTATTTATTTATGCTTCTTTAAAATCTGCTGTTTTACTTCAGTTATATAATCTAGACATATACACACTTTCTATTTCAAAGGTGCACTCAGTAGTTTTTCCCCCCCTCATTAAAAGGTTTCTATACATAACATCTTGTTGCTATGATTTGTAGTTTTAGTCACCCAAAAGCAGTTTCGTTTTCTGAGAAGTCCCTGATATGCATGACTTTAAACCGAGCATTTCTACAATGGCATTGATAATTCTTTGTTTAGTTTTTTTTTTTTTTTTTTGGTACGGCACTGCATCCAGACCACTAGGTGTCAGTATAAGCACGACATGAAAGAAAACTCAGTGCACCTTTAAATCTCCAACACCTACTTCTGCACACACATGCCCTGCAAAAACACACCACACAAACCAAGCCAAACTGAGAATAAGCTTCATGCATGTGGACATCGCACAGGAAATCGTCTTTTCACAAGCCCCAGCTGATTTCAGAGCTCTGCCACGTCGGTGGTGAACTGTCACGCCAGAGCTGACCAGTAGAGGCCGACACTGGACTACACACAGAGAGAGCGATGACCATGTGACTACAGCGCACCAATGACAGGCATCGCAGCCTAGGGGAGGGGAGAGGTCGAGCCGATGGACACACTACCAGCATATACACGTGCCTGCCCAATGCCACAGTGATGAGAGAGAACACGTGCGTTCATGCCGAAGTCACATGGTGAATGACAGGTGTTGATGGACAGGTCGAAAAGGTGACGGGGTGGAATGAGAGGTGGGGTTTTGGTTACCGTTGGTCCGTACCATTGGTCTTACCACAGAGGAGGGGGGAGAGGAGGAGGGGTCAGCTGGCTTTAAAGAAAGGCAGACAGATGAAAGCTATAGCAGCGCCAACCACCCACTGTACACCTGTTTGTGTTCGTGTGGGAATTTGTGTGGTCAGGTGTCCGTCAGTGTGTTTTGTGGTACATTTGTTGGGTCTTTTGCAGGGGAGACGCCTCATAGCACGTCTGTCTTTCTGCCAGCTGAGGGCGCTACAGCACATGGTCCGTTTGAGGAGGAGCCATACACTGTTCTGCAGCCGCAGACTGGAGGATGGGTTGGTGACACACGCAGACACATGCACAGATTCGACATCTCTCACGAACCAAGTCGAGAATCTCTCAGCAGGTCTATCACGGAGTGTGTGTGTGTGTGTGTGTGTGTGTGTGTGTGTGTTGCAGTGAGTGACTGTATGTATGTGTGACTATGTACGTATGTGTGTGTTCCACTTCTACATGCAGAGAGACTGATTTCTAAATCCTCTGCAGTGCCACGGAAGACTAAAAATGTATTTATGTTTCATGCTTTTAGTGGTGATGGCAACTCGAGTGATTCAATTATGTCTTTGCAGTAGAACTGCAGAGGATCTGGCAACCCCAACCATGCATGTAGCACACACATTACAGAACTGGGTCAACGGTAGAAGTCGTTCCAAATGTGCATCTGTGAGACAATTACCATGATAAAATCTCTGCAAAGAGCCACTTTATAAGGGCCGCTTCATATCACAGATATCATCTCACATTGCACAAATATACAGATTTGGCACACACTGGTAAACACTGCCCCCTGGAGGTTACAATCATACCTCTCAACCTCAGCTGTTAGGTGAGTCGCATGAAAATAAACTCAAACTTAAAAATAAGAAATTATATTTTGCACTAGACTACAAGGGCCTGTTTTATGACGAGTATAAATTCTTGCACTGTGGGGTTTAAATAAGTGCAGGTCAACGATTACTATCCAAAATCGACAATCCAAAATATGTTTTTGTTTAAATATTATACGTGTGTGTGCTGTGTATATTTATTTTGTAAATAAACTATTGCTGGGTGATTGACGCTGAGAACTAGTTTAAATGTGTTTAACTTCTATGAAATAAAAATATATTTATGACAGTTAACCAGGGGCCTGTTCCATAAAACAAGTTTACCAAATAAGACAGGTTTATTTCAGTTAGTCTGACTTATTTTGTATCAAATCTACAGACAATAAGCCTGAGTAACCAAAATAAGCCTGGCTTGTACTCTAATCTTGTTTTATGGAACAGCCCCCTGATGTAGGCCTACCTCTTCAAACTATGAATAGCCTACTGCAATGAAAAAAATATCCAACAAAATAAATGTACATAATTAACTACTAATTATTATTAACAAACATTATAATATATTTAGTGCTGTCAAATGATTGCTTGCCATTAATCACATCCAAAATAAAAGCTTTTCTTTACATTATATGTGTGTGTATGATGTTTATATTTATTCTGCATATATGAATACAAACACAAGTATATACTTAAGAGAAATATGTTATGTTTATATATTAAATATGTAAAGGTTTTAAAGATATATAGTGTATGTGTGTCTATATATATATATATACTATAATATATAATATATTATAATATAAAAATATTCTGGATGTAATTAATCGTTTGACAGCACTAATTATAGTATATTATATATTACATTACATTATATATTATTAAGATGTCTTCAATTGTTGGCTTTAAATGTGCTTAACTGTCATAAAAAATAGTTTCCTTTATGACAGTTAAGCACAATTAAACTTCCCCCACATACGAGTAAAAATTAACTAGAAAAATACAGGTTTATGTATTCCATTGAAATAATTTAGTATTTAATGTAAAAGTATAAATCATTTGTGCTTTATTTCATGTAAACTATTGTTTTTTGCCAAAATGAATTTTAGTAGTATGAACTAATGACCTATTATTACATTTTAAAATGAATATGCAAATATGCTTAATTTTTTCATGTAAAACGTAATTTCATGAGATCACCATGTTAGCCACTAGACGTTACTTGAATGCATCATAACTGGCTTAGCCAATTCAGTTCAGTGATTGAGGTCCTATCAGCCAGTCAACACCTAATGAAACAGGGAGCAGGTCTACCAAGAATGCTGTGCGGGTGTAAGGAAGAAAGAGAGAAGAGACAGAGGAAAAACACTGAAAAAAGGAAGGAAAATGCAGAACAGAGAGACAGAAAAGAAGAGGCATTCATAGAGAAGGATGCAATGTGGCATCGTCAGCAAGACAGAGCTGGCAAACACTCCCATCTCTCCACCCCCCGCTTCTGTCCAATCAGACACCGCGAATCAGAGAGCGCCTCCAACAGGCAGGGAGGACAAAGCACTGAGAGGAGCAGAGCGGCCTCAGGGGGAGGAGGGGTGACATTAACGCTTTTCTAAGGGAGAACAGAGTCGTCCGGTTCCACTCTAATCTCCTTGTAGCAGAGAGGAGGGACTGGCTATCAGCACGGATTCATCATTTTCATTTCAGATCGCTAATCAGATTAATTAACAGGTTAATGAAGCATGAGAAAAAAGTGCTCAGAGTTTTCTCAAAGGAAAGAAAAGGGGGAAACAAAAAACAAATCAATCCAAACACAATGCTGGGTCAAAGGTCATGCCTTCAGATCAAATTAGATGCTGGATGACGAGAAAACTCCAACCAAATCAAACCCAGTCAGTGCTGAAATGGATGTGTATAGCAAAACAGGGGGTATATCTCCAACATAACTGCTGTCAATCATAGATAACCTTCCTTAAACGCATTTTGATCAGAGAGCCCAAATCAAGAATCAACGCTTATATAGAGCTGTAGCCTTGTATCTGAAACACGCCAGTCAAAAGCTTGGAGGCAGTAATACTGATTGAGTCATTGATTTATTGATTGTGATGTATCATGGTTTCCACAAAAATATTTGTAATTACTATAACATTATACATTGTAATAAAACTATTATTTCTAATTGTAATATAATATTTCACAATAGTACAGTTTTACAGTACATTTTAAATAGCATAGATTTCTATTTTTTAAACACTTGTTAATAGTAACAGTAGTTTTTAATAGTACCTTCAAAACATATTGGCCAAGTCAAGTCTAAAACATAGTAACTCAAGATCTGAAAACAAATCTAAAGATGCATTTTCACAGCATGCATAAGGCACAGGTGCAATATTTGGAAAATTCTACATTTTACAAGTGAAGGGTACCGGTTAAATCCAGCTGATATCTAACAGTTAAAGAAATATTTTGACCTTACATGCACTACTGCTGTTTACACACACATACAACAAGACTGAACCAGATCGAATTGGTTGCCAATCTAAATGAAGCCTGAAAATGTAATACAACCCAATCAAATTGGATAAAAATACAAGTTTTTTATCTAAAGAGGATCTGGGCTCTTCTTTCAAAATCAGTTTGAAGATTTATGAATTGATTCAACAGAACAGAAACATTTCTATCAGCATTCATTGAGGGACAAGAAACACTGATAAGATTGACCATCTATCTTAATGTAGCGATTTCCAAAACAATTCATCAGTCTATATTGATCGTGAAGCCGGAATATACCACCCTGAGCGCTATACAAGGTCATTCATGCCTATGTGTGCGGGTGGAGGGTTAAAGCAACTCATCTTTGTTAGTGTGGGAGGGGGAG
>JAUMHG010034872.1:0-10581 GCA_032359395.1 Enteromius anoplus
GGATTGGCCGGCCCAGACGCGCGATCCCCCCCCTCCACTTGCTTCGCTGCGAGAGTGACCTTGAGGTCAGCTTCTTTTTTCTGATTCACAGAAAGGGATTTTTTCCAGAAATCGATCTTAAACTTAAGTGCCTTCTCGCGCATGGTAGGATCCATGACTTCTTGGCACCCAAGCTTTATCAACGCGGTTTCAACTTGTTTGTTATTGAGAAAGTTGACCACGGAAAACTTCGTGTTCGAATCTTTGAGAACTCGCCGTTGGTTTTTGAGGAAACTTAGTACTGCTCCGAGCTGATCTTTACCAGATATTGATGCGATGATCAGTGTCGCGGGTGAAGCAGTTACGATGCTCAAGAGCTCTTTTTCGTTCGAAACGTCAAAGACGTCACCGAATTGATCCGCGTTCTTTTGCACGACTTCTTCAAGAGGAGCCCAGTCCTCTTGAAAAAGGTATTTCACCAAAACGATATCAGTCATTTTCAAAGCTTTGCTCTTAGTCACTAGTTTACTGCTTTTCGACTATTGTTAGGACGTTCTTAACCACACGAGGTATTATTTTTCGTATCGGCAAACTGCTGAATAAAGTAACCTCAAGAAAAACATATCCGCGAGTTATGGAAGACAATCAAAATCCCGAGGAAGATAATCAAGAAATCCTTCAAAACCTGGACGAAACCGGCCAGACGCAGGAACTCGTCGAGATGTTTGAAGAACTTCCCACGCCCGACGTTGTGGAATTTCTTGAAGATAAATCTGATGAAGACATTGTCGCCTACCTCAAAGAACTTGAAGCCGAAGACCAAGGTCGAATCTTTTCTGACTTCGCCATGGATATGCAGTTGCGACTTTGTCGGACACTTGAAAGACGTCATGTCGCGCAAATATTCCGACACATGTACTCAGACATTCGCGCTGACTTGTATCAGCAGCTGGATAAAGATGAGCAGATTGGTCTCCTTCCCTACCTAGATAAGAAAGTTCGCGAAGACGTTATCATTCTTTCGGCCTATCCACGGGAGACGGCCGGCGGAATCATGAACACCGACTTCGCGACGGTGTTTGATGGCATGAGTGTCGCGCAGGCCATGGCGAAGATCCGTCATGATGCTCCCTCGAAAGACATGGTGATTTACATCTACGTCGTCGATGACACCATGGTCATGAAAGGCTTCGTAACGTTGAAGGATCTCGTTCTCGCTGATCCGAATGCCAAAGTTTCTGATCTCCTCAATGAGTTCTATGTTCACGCTGAAGTAAGTGAAGACCGTGAGTCGGTGGCTAATAAAATTGAAAAGTATGATTTGGCGGCTATTCCCGTTCTGAACTCGCTGAACCAATTGGTAGGTGTCGTCGGTCACGACGACGCCATCACAGTTATGCGTGCTGAGCAAACTGAAGATATCGAAAAGCTCGCCGGGGTTATGCCCTCACCAGCGGGCGAAGACTACATGCAGACTTCGAGCATAGGTCACTTCAAAAAACGTGTGGTGTGGCTCGTAGGTCTAGCAGCGATGGGTATCATTTCCGGGATGATCATTAACTCATACCAAAACGTGCTTGAGCATTTCATCATTCTTGCCATGTACATGCCGATGATGGCCTCAACGGGTGGTAACACCGGAACGCAAGCTGCCACCGTGATTATTCGTGCGATTTCCTTAGGACACGTAAGTGATGGTGATTGGCTCAAAATTGTTCTTAAAGAGATTCGTATCTCTTCCATGCTTTCAATCTGTGTCGCCCTCTTGACCTATTTCAAGATTGTTTTCTTGAGCTTTCATGGTCTTCTCCCCGAAGGCTTCACCATGTCCTTTGTGGGACTCACTATTTCATTAGCAATCGCGATTCAGGTCGTCTCATCGGCGATTATTGGCGCAGGTCTTCCTTTGCTCGTGCGCCGCCTTGGCGGTGACCCGGCCGTCGTCGCAACTCCAGCGATCTCAACCATTGTGGACATCACCGGTCTTCTCATCTACTTCGCAACAGCTTCCGCTTTACTCGGAGTTTCTTGAGTCCCGACTAGCTTTAGGTTATGTTCAATTCATGAAAACTGTTATTTTGTGCGGTGGTTCAGGGACCCGTCTTTGGCCTTTGTCCCGTACACTTTTCCCCAAGCAATTTTACCCTCTCTTTAAGGGTCACTCGCTTTTTCAGCGCACGATCCAGCGCAATCTTGTTCACACCTCGGAGTTCATCATCGTGGTGAATCAAGAGCAGTACTTCATGGCGGAAGATCAGTTCCGTGAACTCAAAACGACTATTCCGGCGCGCTTTATTCTTGAGCCAGAAGGCCGCAACACAGCCCCTGCCATTGCTCTGGCTGCTCTTGCCATAAAAAATACTGATGTCATGTTGGTGGTTCCTTCGGATCATCTCATTCAAAATGAGACAGCCTATCAAGCGGCGGTTACCCGTGCGCGCGTGCACTCTTTGCAAAATCAATTGGTCACTTTCGGAATCAAGCCGACACATGCTGAAACCGGCTACGGCTACATCGAAGCTCGCGGCGAAGAAGTCGTCAGCTTCCGCGAAAAGCCCGATGTTCACACGGCTCAAACCTATCTCGCGAGTGGAAAACACTTCTGGAACTCAGGGATGTTTTGCTTCCAAGCACAGACCTATCTCAAGGCACTGGCAACACATGCACCCAAAATGCATGAAGCCTGCGTGACGGCGTGTAACGCAAGCGGCCATACAAATCCTGCGCGGATTGATGCGGCTCTCATGCGTGCTATCCCTGCAGACTCAATCGACTATGCCGTGATGGAAAAATCACGAGAGACCAAAGTTATTCCCGCTGACATGGGCTGGAGCGATCTGGGTTCATTTGATTCGCTCTACGATGCTCTTCCACACGACACCGATGGAAATGCTCACGACCCACAAACACTGCATCTCAACTCTCATCGCAACCTCGTGGTGGCCGACAAACGATTCGTTGCCACCATTGATGTGGATGATCTCGTCATCGTTGATACACCTGATGCTCTACTCATAACTCGTAGAGGCTCGGCGCAAAAAGTGAAAGACGTAGTTGCAACGCTCAAAGAACGGAAACCAGAGCTCACCCACATCCACACCACGGCCCACCGTCCCTGGGGCTCGTACACCATTCTTGAAGATGCTCCGAACTTTAAGGTGAAACGGATCGTGGTTAAACCTGGTGCACGATTGTCTTTGCAAAAACATGCTCATCGAAGCGAGCACTGGATTGTGGTGGATGGACGCGCCTTTGTGACAGTCGGTGAGAAGACATTCCCTCTCGAGCGCAATGAATCTACTTACATTCCGAAGGGCGAAGTTCACCGACTGGATAATCGGGAAAGTGAAGACCTGATTCTTATCGAAGCCCAGGTTGGGACCTATTTAGGGGAAGATGACATTGTGCGGCTCGTGGATGACTACAAGAGAATCTAGCCAGTTACGCCGACTCCCTTGAGTCCCCTCGACAACCATGACTGGCCTTAGGTAAGTTCAAGAAAACATCTATCGGAAGAGTCACATGGTTAAGTCAGTCCTTATCTTGATCGTCTTTTGCTACGTCCTCTCTACAGTCACTCACCTCTAAGGCCGCTGGTGTCTCTTTCAATTTTAAAAAGACACCTCCAGGATTTTCGCAAACTCCTCCACCTTCCTCAAAGCCGCGCACGCTCAGTTCACAGCTTTCATCCCAAAAAAATTGTTCTCGTTCTATCGCCCCATCCAGATGATGAAGTTCTGATGGGTGCACTGGCCCTTCGCCTACAGTCAGAAAACAAAATGAAGATCATCAACGTGGCAGTAACATTGGGATCGGCAAAAGATCGTCAGAAAGCTCGTCGCGCAGAACTCACGAAGGCCACACGTTTTTTGAAATGGGAGAATGTTGTTCTGGCCGATGACTGGGGCAAGAAAAAAACTCAGCTCGCGGCTCTACTTAAAAAGCACCGCCCTACTCTCGTCATCGCGCCACACGCCCACGATCGCCATCCTGCTCATGAGAAGACAGCGCAACTGCTTCTTGATTGCTTGAAGCAACATGACACGACAGTGGCCTGGGCCGAATACTGGAATCCCCAGGCCAATCCCAACTGTTTGGTAGAAGTCCCCGACAACGAACATCTTCGCCAGGTGCAGGCACTTGAGTTTCACGCGGGTGAAGTCAGCCGTAACCCTTATCACTTACGTTTGCTCGGTTGGCAGATGGATACCGTTCGTCGTGGAAGTGAATGGCTCGCCCAAAAAGGCGCACCTTCCGTAACCATGCTCGCGGGCCAACTCTATCGCTTCGAAAAATGGCAGAACGGAAAAGCGATACGAGCTTTCAAGCCTGCCCCCTTCGCGCTTGCCACCGATGATCTAGCCGATTGGCTTGAGTAACGACGCCGCTTCTTGATCCAAGAAAACATGCAGGCCCGGATGTGAGCGCAAAAGTGTCGCAGGGACATTTTCACTAACTTCACCTTCTAAGAAACGTTTGATGATCTCGGCCTTGCCTTTGCCGATCGCAAGCAACCAAAGCTCTTTGGCCTCATTCAAAGTGCCAAGTCCTAAAGTAAGCGCTTCTCGTGGCACTTCATCCAACGAAGCAAAGAAGCCTTGATTCGCCACGCGGGTTGATTCGGCGATGATGACAACGCGGGCCCGCGAATCAATGGAAGAGCCAGGTTCATTTAAACCAAGATGACCATTATGACCGATGCCCAGCAGTTGCACATCGAGGCCACCGGCCGCACGTAAACGATCTTCATAGTCGTCGGCTGCTTCTTGCGGATTCGCCATGCTCAAGCGGGGCAAATTAATTTTAGCGGCGGGATAATCCAATGGTGTGAATACTTTTTCCTGTAAGTAATGAGCGTAGGTGCGATGATCTCCAGGGGGAAGGCCAAGGTATTCATCGAGCATCCAAACTTTCGCCAGAGGCATTTGTGGACGCCTCTGGGCCAAATGTGCATAGACCGGATCCATCGTGCGACCAGTGGCAAAACCCACATTCAAAGATTTCTCTAATTTCTGGGCCAAACGACGAGCGACATCGCGGGCCAGTGAATCCGCATCTTCAAAGATCTTCAGCTCCACCGAGGTCCCCTATGTAAAAAATTCGGAATCCGAATACCATATTTGATTTCCGAACAAGCCTAGCCTAAAAACGATGCCAATGAAAACCACCCTGCGCATCCTCGTTGTTGAAGACGACAAGTATTTCCTGCAGCATCTGCGTGAAATCCATAGTCCCTTTGGTCTATTAGAGACGGCCACAGATTGGCCTACAGCTGCGCAACTTCTCAAGAATAATCACTATGACCTCGTGGTGACCGATCTTCATCTTCCCGGTGGCCCGGAAGGCATCCAGGTCTTAGATGCCGCTCGCACTCAACACGCCTTGCGAATCATGCTCACCTCAAGTGACGACGATGCCTTGATTCGTCTAGCTTACGCTCAAGGGGCTCAGCACGTTTTGACGAAGACTCAAGCCCGTGAGCATCTGCCAGCTTTTGTCCGCAGCTTACTGACCCAAAGAGATCACCAAAAACTCAATCGTATCTTTGATGAGCGCTTTCCAACTAAAGATACGGTCCTCATTGGTGAGATCACTCGCCTCTTGACCTCTCCTTGGCAGGGTCGCTCACTCTTGATCACAGGCCCTACGGGGACTGGCAAAAGTATCTTAGGAAAACTTCTCGCAGAATCGATTGCTGGCGTTGCCGCCCCCTTCGTTCACATCAACTGCAGTGAGATACCAGACAATCTTCTCGAGAGTGAGCTCTTCGGTCATGAGAAAGGTGCTTTCACGGGCGCCGATCAGAAGCGTGAAGGTAAACTCAAAGCTGCCGATGGTGGCGTTCTCTTCTTGGACGAAGTCGGAACCATGTCTCCCTCCATGCAGCAAAAGCTATTAAAGGCCATCGAAGAGAAGACCTTTTTCCCCGTCGGAGCGACCAAACCCGAAAAGAGTGCTTTCACTCTCATCACGGCAACATGTGAGAACCTACCGGAGAAGATTCGCCAAGGGACTTTCCGGGAAGACCTCTACTTCCGCATCACTAGTCTTAATGTACGACTGCCCTCTTTAGCGGAGCGCAAAGGCGACATCGAAGGGTTTGTACGTTTTTTTCAACAACAGTCACCGCGACGTTTTGTCATGACCCCTGAGGCAACACGACTCCTCACTGAGCGCAGCTGGCCAGGTAACATCCGAGAACTCAGACAGGCCATCCTCGCCTTGGCCGATATCGGGCAAGGTGTTGTCGATGTTCCCTCGCTACAAAAAGTCTTAGGTGAGGTCACTGCTACTTCCACGGCAGCAGGATTATTGAACGACGAGATTCGTGAGCATGTCCGGCAGCATGGTTTGCGTGGATACTTTCAGTACGTAGAGAAGATACTCGCGCAAGAAGCTCTCGAGCGCCACCAAGGGAAGATCACTCTTTGTATAAAAGAGCTTAAAATTTCTAGTTCCGCTTTCTACCGCATCTTGCAGGAACATCAAATCGGCTAAAAATCTTGGCACGAACCTTGCTTTAGGGATGAAACCAACAAGGAGTTCACCCCATGTCACTGCAAAGTCGTGTCTTAAAAGAATATCGTCAGCAATACCCGCTTCACACCCTTCGTGAAATTTCTGCCCTCACCGGCATCCAACTTACACGTGTTTTTCGTTTGATGAATGGCGCAGCCATGAAGCTCGAGGAGTTCGAGCAATTTAGTGAAGCCATTGGGAAGAAAGCACACATTCACTTTCAAGGTGGTGCCTTTCAAATCAGTGCTCAGACCGCACAAACCATTCTTAATGAAAGTGAACTCAAGAAACTAAGTGCTCTTATTGAACGCCATATCCAGTGGCACAAACTCATCCATGGCGAAAATACAAAAATCGCTGCTGATCAGCACAGCGCTTAAGGAGCACCCCATGCAAGTCTTAACAAGTGTCGAACGTCTCGTTATGGAATCTCTTGGCAGCGGGCCCAAGTCACTAAAGTCATTGATGAGTGACACGCGTCTTGAATTACGATTCCTTGCCAATATTCTTCATGCCTTGACTCTACGAAGCTATATCGTTCTCACTCCTGAGGGGTATGCCCACAATCGGCACCTGCCGATCAATGAGCTTGCTCTCATTAATGATGAGTATGCTCGTCGCAGTGAGGCCCTTGAACTGATTGAAGGAATGGCCACCGCCAAAGAAAAGAAGCTTGGCATTCGAAAAGCGTGGGTCGGAGAAAAAGATCGCGCGATCTTGGCCGCCCTGCTGAAGAATTTGGAAGACTTCATGCAGACACTCCCTGCGGCCCCCAAGAATGCACATCTTCATGAGTATACTCTTGTCGTTTTTGGAGCTGATCAATACGGCTCGACTATTCAACGTTTGATCGGTGGTGTGGCATGAAACTTATTTTACCCTTGCTACTGATTCTTTTTTCCTGTGGAAAGAAAGTCCAGGACCAGCCCTTCTTTGAAGTAACACCTGCAAGTCTCGAAGCCGACAGTGATGGTGACGGCATGCTTGATTGGGATGAAAAACATGTCGGCCGCAATCCACATTTAGCCGATGTAACTGAAGACCTACCGGCGATAAGCGACCAGGTCACATTGATTGATAAAAACTCCCGTGAGATTAAACTTCCGGCGTTGATGAGACGGACGTTGCGGGATTCTCTCATGCAGGAAGTGGGCACGATGACGAGAGTTCCTCATCCGCGCATGAATTCCTGGCTCGCGCGTGTGGATCATACACCCGAATACTGGCGAGCTCGTTTTGAAAACTTTTCCTTTAACAAAATTCGTATCGAATCAGAAATAGCACAAATGTTGTCACAATCGTTCATCGGCCAACACACGTTCACGGATAGGGATCTCGATAAAAGATTGCAACGTATCGAAATAAAAACTTACCGTTTGGTTATATCGACAGCTCTGGAAGAGAAGATCTTTCACCTATCCCCCAATGTTGATCTACGTGAATTCGTAAAATCACGTTTCGTTACTCGGTTTGATCAAGAAGGTCGCATCGTTCAGGTTGATCAAGATGAACAAGCAGTTGCTCAATCTGAGGGGCTTGATTACCACGTATCAACCTCTCTCTGGCGCACCGTTGGAATGCCACTGGATCTAAAAGTCACTCCTCTGCCAGGCGAAACCTATGCCCTTGTACTTGGCACAGTAGAAGAGTTCCGCAGGGCCGCCTTAAACAATGCCAATCTCGTTTATCCCGAGAAGCTCAATCGCAAGCTGCGCTACGGACACGATACCTCAGTGGTGGCTTTCTTCCCCCAGGCCCAGCAAGCTCACTGGAAGGATCACTATGAAACAATGCCTATCCGGATCGGTAACGGTGATCGCGAAAGAACGTGCGAATACATTACGCGAAAATTAATCAACTATCGTCCTCGTGTTTTAACTTCTGCACAAGAAGCCCTCAACTATGCCACATTCAATGGAGCGCAGGATGTACGAATTGAATGGTTTGAATCTGGTGCGGAAGGCGTGGCCGTTAAATTCACCATGAATGTCTTGGTCGGTGAAATCAACGCTTCGCTTTCTCAGGAAACAGTATCCACTGGATTAATTAAATCAGATTGCCTTGATCGCAAACCGCTGAAAATTGATCCGCTCCCCCTCTGGAAAGAAACGCAAGGATATTTCTCCTGGCTCCTCGAAAGGTAACACTGTTATGATGAAGCATGGACGCTTCCTCCACAGTCATCACGAGCAATATCCGTTTTTCTACATCAGACGATGGTCTCCATAGCTGGGAAAATCGCTGCCAATTGCTCGCTCAAATTCTTCTCTCTCATCGTCCCGCCATCGTCTGTACTCAAGAAGGTCGTGAGCCGCAGCTACGCGAACTCGCGCAACTTTTGAGTCCCCTTGAGCTGGTGGCCAGTGGGCGTCCTTGGATTGCGGAAAGAATGTATCCCTGTATTTTTGTAGACCCGAGCGTAGTAGACGTTTTTGAAAATGGGGATTTTTGGTTGTCTGAAACGCCGCAAGTTCCAGGAAGCGTCTCCTTCGACAGTGCTTTTCCGCGGCTTTGCTCGTGGGCCCATATTCGCTTAAATGGTCAGAAATTCTTAGTCGCTAGCACTCACCTTGATCATGTCATGAGTGAAACTCGCAACAAACAGGCCGCAGTCCTCGCTGCCCAATTAAAACTTTTGTTAGTCCCCGGAGAGAAAGTTCTACTGTTGGGAGATTTCAATGATGGGCCTACATCAGCGGCTCGCTCGATCATCCAAGCGGCACTCCCTGATCTCATCGATCCATGGAAGAAACCTGAAGAATCCTCTCACCACCCTTTCAATGGAGATTGCCCAGCGGGATCTCGGATTGATTGGATCTTGCTACCCAGCGAACTAAAAGTGGAAGATATTTTTTTGGATAAAACGAATGAGAAGGGAAAGTGGCCATCTGACCACTTCCCTGTCATTTGCAGATTTAAATCTTAGTCGCGACTTCATCACCGAGCTGAATATAAGTCTCCCGACCAGCAGCTGTATTATCTAGCATGTCTTGGCTTGGCTTCCAGGCACCCTTCTCGCCAACCACCACCACAGTTGAACCACCAAAGAGGAAGTACCCTTTCTCTTCACCACGTAAGAATGGTTTGTTCCAACGATGACTCTGCACGATCTTTCCTACGCAGATGGCACCGACCTCGATGTACGCGAGTTTGCCAAAATTTTCGGTCTGTAGAAGTGTCACATAACGTTCGTTGGCGATGAAGATGTCTCCCTTCAACTGGAGTGCCAATGGATTCACTGAATCGTAACGACCATGCACCGGAAAATGATCAATGACTTTGCCGTTATCCGGATAGTGATAGCGATGGTAATCCACGGGACAAAGACGTGCGACCATCAGGGGCCCGCCTTCAAACGGCTTTGCCACATCTGCGTTGCCGAGCAGCCCCGCTGCCGTGAGGTGCTTGCCTTTCACCGGGAAGCGGATCTCAGGACTAATACTGCTGTAGCCGACGTAACGAGCTTCGGCGAAGGCCGGCATGCGCTCAGGCTGTGGCACAAAAGTGCGTTGACCTAAGCGAAATTTACGAATGAAGAATTCATTGAAAGTTGAATAAGAATCACGGATATCGACAGCGTGGCGTGAACCCGGTTCGTACTGATCAATCTCAATGTTGAATTTTTGTATAAATGGACGAACTTTGCGGTGAGACAATGGTGAATCCTGCAAAAGTCCGTAAAACTTACTAAATGGCGCATTAGCAAAAACGCCGCCCATTTGTTTTCCCAGATTAGATTGGTACAGAAAGCGGATAAATTTATCCCCGTAAACAGTCTCTACCTCCATCTGATTATGAGCGCGGTGCCAAAAAGTGATGTTGCTCTGCGAATTAGCGGCGTTGTCCATGTGAATTCCTATAGGGAAAAACGATAGCCTCTACTATACTCCAAATCATAGTCAAAACAAGGAGCGCCCGATGCTTCAACTAACTGCTTTTATCCTTTCGTTCACCCTCCTCTCGCCTGCTTTTGCGCAAAACAAAGCACTCCTAGAAGTGGAGGAAAAGACCATCGCGCTTTATCGTGAGGTTCTACCGAGCGTAGTGAACGTTTCCAATACTAAAGTCGCCCGCGATTACACT
>JAUMHG010034873.1:0-10577 GCA_032359395.1 Enteromius anoplus
AAAATACAGTAGGTGGTATATTCACACGTTATAAGGAGCAAAAATTATGGTTAATAAAATAGGTTTGTGATTGAAAACAGACAATAAGAATTTAACTTAAGGGAGCTCTCGTCTGTCTGTCTGTCTCGCTGACACGTGACACGTCACGAGGTCCTGTTTTTTTCCATCTATATGCTCCCCCTTGGTCACATCATCAGCAGGCATTGAGTTGCCTTCCATTGCTATGCTGATGATACTCAGCTCTATGTCAGGTTGGATCCCACTTTCCCCACGTCATCTCTTACTACTCTGACCTCGTGCCTGGAGGAGACGAGGGCATGGATGAATGACAACTTTCTCCAATTAAACAGCTCCAAAACAGAAGCCCTCCTAATTGGAACCCCACATCAACTCCGATCCTCCCCCCCTAACGGTGTACTCATTTGCTGGTCATGACATTCCTCTTACATCCTCTGTAATAAACCTGGGGGTTCCATTTGATCCCCATTTATCATTTAATATTCATATCCAACACATCTTTAAGACTGCATTCTTCCACCTTCGGAACATTTCCTAACTCCATCCCTTCCTCTCCCTCCCTGATGCAGAGAGGCTGGTTCATGCCTTTGTCTCCTCCAGGCTCGATTACTGTAATGCACTCCTATTTGGGATCCCTGGTAAGAGCCTGCAGAGGTTGCAGTGCATTCAGAATTGTGCTGCCAGGGTCCTGATGAGGGTCCGTAAATTGGAACACATTACACCTACTCTCTATGAGCTTCATTGGCTCCCTGTTAAGTTCAGGATTGAGTATAAGATCTGCCTCCTGACCTATCAAAGTGTCTACGGCAGTGCACCGGTGTACCTTAAGGAGCTCATCAACATACATAACCCAACTCGACATCTACGTTTCTCTGACAGGCACCAACTCCAGGTCCCCAAATTAAAACTACGCACCATGGGAGATAGGGCCTTCCAGGCGGCTGCGCCTCGACTGTGGAACGCCATCCCTAACTACCTGAGGTTGCCACAGCCTATTGATGTTTTTAAAAGTAAACTAAAGACTCATTTATTTTGTATTGCTTTTTCTTAATTTTGTCGGTGTAATTTTTTTTCCTTGTTTATATGAATGTTCTGCGTTTTTTTATTTTTTTTTTATGTCTGTAGCACTTTGAGACGTGTTCATCATGTTTAAAGTGCAATACAAATAAAAATTGTATTATTAAGAAATAATATTAAATATTGTTTCGTGAAACGCATTCTGGGAGGAGGGGTGCGAAGGCAGTCGTTTATGATCTCCGCCTCCCTAATCTTCTAATCATCCTATTATCCTATCAGATCTAAAGCCAGGCCCTATAAATAGCCAGTGTCCCTTCATTCCTCAGCTCTGTCTAAATATCGGGTCATGGCGACCCTCAGCTTCTACTTAAGACTGCAAGACCTACCAACAACAACCAACGTGCTCTCCCTGGCGCTCTAGTTATCGATCTCTGCCATCACAGCTACAAACTAGTCCTTTCCAACCCCCTTCTCCCAACTGCCAAGCAGCCGCCCCTGCAGCCAGAGCTCCAGCCGAGCTCGCCGCCTACACGAAAGGCCGCAAAAAGTCCCATCCGCCCGCCACTCACCTCCATCAAAGCCCTCGCAAGTCAGCGTTTCATCCTCCCAACGATCTCCAGTCGTCGAACGATCGCATTGCTCAGCGCAGCCCTCTACCTTTCAGTCTACCTCATTTAGGCCTTAAGTATTCCACAATACTTTATGACTGGTAGGACATCTAGCGGGTGCGTGGTTATAGCTTAGTGCTTCAAAACCAGTTCTAGCAGCCGATCTCCCTTTAAAACCTTAAAGCATTCACAATCCAGGCATCCCCGCAGCACATTAATTAAATTCCTTGGCATCAACCTCAACTGCGGTCTGTGACCGCATCACAATTCTTGACCACTTCCATGCATTGCAAAGTTATTAGCGCTACCCCCATCATAAATTCATAATACGCAAACCATACCCATTAAAGGCTTTTAGAACCTCAAAAGCCCTGTCTACCTCGAGCTGCATAGTTCCTAAGACACCTGAAAAATTAAACAATTAATTTTCCTCTTAAGGTTAAAAAGGCCTTCATACTCCCATTTCCAAGCCTTTCCTACCGTCGCCCGCAATCTGTCTTTACATTAAATCTAGTCCTGCTCTCCCAACCGACCTCCCCAGTCCTAGACAATATCTATAAACCAGCAGCTATGTTTTGTTTCAGAAACATATAGGAAATTATCCTAAGGCTAGCAATGGAAGCCCCGCACCTCACTCTTTCAGGACCTGAGTAGCAATCACTGACGCTTAATTAAAATTGCTGCTACCGCTCAAGCACCACAAGCTTAACCCTAACCCTCCATGTGACTAACCTTCCCCCACAGATCTCCAGTTTTCCAGAGAATACCTACCATCCCAGCTTCAGAGCACTGGTCTCAGCCCCCTAGGAAGCACCGGCCCCAGCCTATTCGAGCATCAGCCCCAGCCCCGTAGAGTAGTGGTCTCAGCCCCCAAGAATATCAATCTCGACCCCTAAGAGCATTGGCCTCTGCCCCTTGGAGTATTGGTCTCAGCCCCTTTTAGCACCAGTCTTAGCGACCGCAAACATCCTTGCCAGCCCTTGGGCATTAGTCTTAGCCCCCTTCAAGCATCAGTCTCAGCAACTGCAAGCATCCTTACAGCCCCCTGAGCACTGGTCTCAGCCCCTTTAAACTTTAGCCCAGCGACCGCAAACACCTTTGCCGCCACCTGAGCATTGGTCTCAGCCCCTTTAAGCTTTAATTTCAGCGACCGCAAGCTCCCTTGCCGCCCCCTTGAGCATTGGTCTCAGCCCCTTTAAACTCCAGCCCTTCAACCGTAAGCACCTTTTTCCGCTCCTTTTGAGCTTTGGTATAGGCCCCTTAAGCTTCAGCCCAGCAATCGCAAGCTCCCTTGCTGCCCCTTTGAGCATTGGTCTCGGCCCCTTTTAAGCTTCAGCCCAGCGACCGCAAGCTCCCTTGCCGCCCCCTTGAACATTTGTCTCAGCCCCTTTAAGCTTCAGCCCAGCAACCGCAAGCTCTCATATGTACATAAAAGAAAAAACATTAAGCTCCCTGTCACAACTCGTCCGCCATCTGCTCCTGTGGAGTCACAAGCGGCTGAAATCGCTGCACGCTGTTCATATTCCAGGGTTACTCAACCGTGAGCCGATCATTTTCTTTCCTGCAAGAGAAGTTGGAGCGCAGGCTGTCCCCTTCTACTCTCAAAGTGTATGTCGCTGTCATAGCCACATGCTGTGGAGGGCTCGCCCCTCGATAAGCACCAACTCATTGTTCGGTGCATGTCGGGTAAATTCCCCGAGACCACATCTCGTACCCTCTTGGGACCTTGCCGTCGCCCTACATGGCCTGCGGCAGGTTTTCTTCGAGCCCCTTCAGTCTGCAGATCTTAAGTATCTGACGCTGGAGACAGTGCTTCTCATTGCACTGGCTTCCATTAACCACTTGAACTCTGCAGCATATTTTGAATTTTTTAGAGGATTTGGCATATCTGAATTTAAAATTGCCTTGTGCCCTTCCCACATTCATTGGAGTGAATAGATAAAAATGGTCTAATTTTACTGAAAACACTCAGAATTTTAACACAGTAGTGGAATATTGCATATATTATATTGTAGAAATTCACAATTTTATGATAACCACATATAAAAAGTCATTTTTTATACTGTTTTTAATTAATTTTTTTTTTTTTTTTTGACATTTCTTTCTATGTTTCTTTAGAAAGTTTCTTTTGATTCCACTAGGTGGTAGTAAACAGGAATTTTTTTTTTTAAATAACTTTTTACCCTTTGGGCTCTGCGGCTGATGTCATTCGCCTTGGTTTTGGGGAAGCCCCGCTGGTTGGTCCGTATAGTGCCACACGCCAGAGTCTTCTTGGCAAGCAAGTCCATAAAAATTGTCGCGTATAGAAATTGTCCATAAAAAGCTGGTACCCTTTGCCGAGAAGTGACAGATCCAGAAGCATAACAGAATAATAACTGAGCCCTTTTCCAGTGGCCAGGTAAGATTTGCTTTCATAAACAAAGAAGTACCATGTTTAACCACAGGCAGAAACAACCAGCACGAAGAGTTTGTAGCCCCACTTGGTCGGCTTGTCTTTCATGTACTGCTTGAGGCCGATTCGCGCCCTTGAAGCCACCATCCTCTCATCCACTGCTAGCTGTCTGTCTGGATGGAAATAGGTTTTGCATGTCAAGACGATGTCATTGTACAGGCCCTTGATCTTGTGAAGTCTGTCGTAGGCTTCGGGTCCCACTTTTCTCGAGTTGTCTCGATCATCCTCAGGATTGCTAAGATGCAAGTTCCAAGAAATGGCCTGAAATCTGGACCTTGACATGACCGATTCTGGGAATGGTAGGCGATAAATTTCTTTAACAAACCAGTAACAATGTTTTTTGCACCGATGAGCCCCATGTAGATGACAAGTGCGATGTACTGATACAGTTCGTGTGCATTCAAATGGAACCAAAGGAAACGTTTTCCAGCCTCCGCCCTCATCTGTGCAAAGGTGTTGGTGTTTTTCTCAATGGTGTCCACCACAGAGCCTGTGAAGAAGGGGGAATAGATCCTGTCCATTACAAGCTTCACTCCTGGGTTACTGTTTGGGAGGAAATTTGGTAGCGCTGGAACCTCATCCTCCACAATGCAGTCATTGCACCTTTTTGTGCCATCATCCTCAGACATCGCACTTGCTGACCTTTTTGTCCCCTGTACATGAGACCTCCCTCTTGTTTGCTTGCTGGCAGTTCCAGCTTTTTGTGGCCTCACGGATCAGGAGCCTTGGGAGGCGGATCAGGAGCCTTGGGAGGCCGTGGCAGATCAGGAGCCTTGGGAGGCAGATCAAGAGCCCCGGCTGCGGTGACTCGTGGGCAGCCTTCGGCTGTGGTGACTTGTGGGCAGCCTTCCCCTGTGGTGACTCGTGGGCAGCCTTCGGCTGTGATGACTCGCGTACTCCGGCTGTGGCACTGGCAGCGTGGCGGACTCTGGCTGTGGCTCTGGCAGCGCGGCGGACTCTGGCTGTGGCTCTGGCAGCGCGGCGGACTCTGGCTGTGGCTCTGGCAGCGCGGCGGACTCTGGTTTGGCTGGGCTGAGAACGATGGTGGTTTGTAGTATGGGGATCGTGGTGTTGGAATGCGGAGCAGAAACATTGGGACAGTACATGGATGAGTCTGGCTTGTGGTGAGCTGGAGTGTCAACCAGCTTGCGGATGGGAGGAGGACTAAAATCTTCGGAATCAACTAGAAAATCTGAATTATTTAACTCAAGAACTAAATTTAGGAAATCTGACACGGATCTGAAACAGTCCTCGTGACGGATAGAACAAAACAGTTCATCATCTGATAATCCCATTCGGAAGTTGATATTAATGATCGAATCAATCCAACTCACCAGATGTAACACGCTCAGGAAATCTTCCATGTACTGCTCCAAGGAGTTCTCTCCTTGCCGCAGCTCAAACAGCCACTCTTCAGCCAATTAAGCTCAGTCAATCTGTAACGCCTGGTGTTTGTGGAGAGAAGAAGGAGATCGCCGGAGACGAGAGCTCAAATTCAAACTCAAAGTTCTTTTTAATAATAAACACGAAAGTAAAGATTCCTACATTCAATGGTGACAAGAGAGATCCAAAACAAGTGCAAACACGGGTGACATTAACACATAACATATGTATTTACTGACAAAAACAAACTCAAAAGACAGGGGTTTTATACACTGAAGACTAATCACTAGACACGACACAGCTGGGGAAACACAGGTGGAAGGGAATCAACTAATAATCACACAATGAGACAGGAAGGACCAAATAAGGGCAATCAGGAAGGAAGACAGGAAGACTAAACTGAAACAAACACTTGAAAATGAAACAAAACCAAGAATACAAAAACATAGACTTTAAACAGAACCAAACAGACATAGAATGTTACAGTTGCATGCATATTTTTTTATTGTTGCATGCATTTGTTCATGAATTACACAAATACAATGTTTATAAGTTCCAAATAGGTACTTACTCAAATTCAGGATCTTCGCCCTCATTGTACGCTTCTTTTCTAACAGAGTCAAAACTTCCATCACTACAAGTTTCAGTATCACTCTGTCGGTCAAGCTCTGCCAAAACAGCCTCCACACATACAAAAAACTTCCTTGAAGCCATTGTTCAAAAACAAACACTCTAATCAGTCTTAAAAATCATGGAATAACTCGAAAAACCAATCTCCAAACTTTCACTAACCTCAGGCTCTGATTGGTCTACAATCATGATCGACATGTCTATCGATCGCTAAAAAGCTCAACTTTTTTGACGTATGACACAATACGTGATGACGTCATCAGAAATCGCGGCTAATAGAGACGATCTAATAAAAGTATTTATCTGCATCGCATGTTTTGATCTGGACATCGGTGACATATTAGAGTGTCATTTGACCATGCATGCTCACAGACATGTGAAAATACTCTCATTTTGATAAAAACAACCTAAGGAACGAGCAGATATAGCGTTTGTGGCTAGTAGCTCCACACGGAGTAAGTGATCCGAGCAGGAATATGACTCTGCTGAGGAAGCTGAGGTTCTAAGCTTTCAAACAATACCATATATATTTATGTTTGTGATGCACAACTTAAGGTTTTTAAAAAGGATTATGAGGATGTAATATTGGACACACCGGTGGGTCTGTTAAGAGGGTAGGGGACCTGTAAGTCTTCTCGGCTGAAACCCCGGCCAGCTTGTGCCCAAGGTTCCTACCACGCCTTTCCGCAATCAGGTAGTGAACCTGCAAGCTCTGCCCGGGAGCAGGCAGACCCAGCCTTAGAGTCGCTGTGTCCGGTACGCACGCTACGCCTCTACACTGACCGCACTCGGAGCATCAGATGCTCCCAGCAGCTCTTTATTTGCTTTGGCAGACAGCAGAAAGGGAATGCTGTCTCCAAACAGAGGTTGGGTCATTGGGTGATCAAAGCCATCTCCCGTTATACCAGGGAAAGCCTTGCCCATAGGACGGAGAGCGCACTTAACAAGAGTGTTGCTTCGTCCTATGCGACGGGCTCACGGTGCCTCTTAGCAGGTATCTGTAGGGCTGCGGGCTGGGTGACACCCATACCTTCGCCAGGTTTTACGACCTCCGCGTGGAGGCCGTGTCTCTCGCGTGCTCATTGAGGACAGCAGGTGAGCGAGAGGACCGGCTGGTGCCAGCTTGCTGCGCCACTCCAACGGGATCCGTGCGCTATTTTTCTCAGAGTTTCCCTTAAGTGTGTGGATCTAAGTCCTCCCTGCCCCGCAGTAGGACCTAGAGCAGAGTAGCTCCGGCATTGCTTCCTCTGGGTCTCCTTCGCCCAGTAGGTGTGGCAACAAATCTCAATATTTACACAGTCAGCCAGACGGCTGTGTTTCCCTTCCATTATATCCATAACCTTATCGATATATTTCTTTATTCAACATGAGAGAACTTTGTGTTAAGTCATGTGCTCCGTTCCCCCAACCACCTGCTTCAGTACAACTGGCAACCCTGGGGGGCCCCAATCCGGCCTCCAGGGTGTTGGGGAAAGTTACTTGCAGATCCTCAGCTGACGAACTTGAAATGAATCTCGCCTGTCGGCGGGGGGTCTCCGCCTAACGCGGCCTAAGAGTCGTGGATTGTTCCAAGGATGTTCCTATCTGTAACGTGTATCTGTAATCTGTATCTGTAAGTGATTCGACTGAAAGGGTAACGTCTAGGTTACGAACGTAACCCACGTTCCCTGAATGAGGTAACGGAGACATTACACTTTCATGCTATGACTCTGAGGTCGTGCTGATGCTGGCTTGGCTCTTCAGCGAAAACCTCCGCTCGTTCCCTCTTATACTCACGCAGTGATGAGATGCACCTGAGCGCAATCAAGTGCCCGCCAATATTCATTGGCTTTTTGTATAAAGCTCAAAGGCAATGTTTCTGTCTGGCGAGTTCCCATCTGTAACGTCTCCGTTCCCTCCTTCAGGGAACTTGGGTTACGTTCGTAACCTAAATGGTTTTGGTTGTGCGCTAGAAGTCCCTGGTGGGGGATGTGATGTGCTGTCCACATTTAGGTAGTTCACAGGTGAGATTATCCTCTAGTCTAATCAAATAGTCATCCAACAGTTATTGGCTAGGGAGCAGGAATTGTCATAATTGTCATCTTAATCAAAATAAGAGCATTGACCTTTCTGAAACATCTATTAAAATGCATTTTTGCAAAGATTCAGGTAGCAAACAGATCTTTTACCATAACCAGTGCGAGATTAAAAAAGGATTCAGTTAGGAGGAAAAATTAAGTGTATTAAACTTCACGCAGTATGAGTGAAGTATCGATAGGGAACAAAATATGTGAAAGTGACCTATTTTGCCCCTAGGTCTTCAGTGTTATACATCCATGAAAAGTTATGTCACTGAGGACATAGGGCTTTAAATCACAAAATGGGGCATTTCTACCTCTTGATGCAACATTATTTGTTTTGTTTGTTGCTTGATTACTAGTCTGAACCAGATTTATTACTACAGTTTATGTTCTAAAGAAGTCTTGAATAACAATAGAGCAAGAGAATCAAGCTTTAGGTATACTACAGTTTTTATATGTTACCTCCAAAATATAATCCAAAATATCTGACAGGAAACAGAGAAACGCTCAATTTAAACAAATCTGATCAGGTTAACTTGTGTGCAAACTCACATAACAGGCTTGGTGGAACCATGTTATTGTCTGGAGACATTTGTCTGTTTTCTGTCTGTATTATCAGCAGTGACAGCCTGCATAGTGGCAAATGAGAACAATGTGGTTCACCACCATGTTGTGGATGCCCCACCTCTATAGTTAATGAAGATTCCATGCATGCCTGAGAGTTAGGGATGGGTGAAACATGCTTAGGGGGAGATTATGAAAGTTTCTGAACATTCAAAATAGCTGACATGAATGGGCACATGAATGACGTTGAGAAAGCGAAAGTTTTTATGACACATTTTCTTTTGACGTGTTCTGCATGTCCAAAATTGACATCCACGGCACCTCTGTGAAAGGTTTAAAACTGCTGCTATTTTGGACTTATTTTCAGCGTTATTTATCTGGAAACTCTCAAGATGCTTTAAATTAAAACTCACAATCATTTCAATGTAATTTACTATTGGAATGCCAGACAGTGTCTGTTTGTCCAAAAATCATCAAAATATAATATATTTCACTCACTTGACACCTCTTTGGATAGTGAGAGATCCACTTGTATCAAGTCTACGCGCCTTTGTCAGCCTTCCTTGTACCATGGTTTCATTTATAAAATGTTCATTGTTTAACGGATCTTCTGTCTCTGTGCTCTCTGTTTCGCTGAGAAGCAAGGCCGCGACATCACTGATCATAACACTTACAAAGAGTTACAACATATTCTCTTGTGTAACAAACTTCAGCTCATATGACACACAAACGTGACAAATACACATTTTATTTATATAGCGCTTTTAACAATACAGATTGTATCAAAGCACTGAAGATTATCAAATAGAAGAACAGAGAGATGGTGTTAGAATTTGAAAAATTGGAGCTTCGTCCGAGAAAGCTGAATTAAAAAATTCTTGCATGCCTGCAGATGGCATGCAATAAAAGTTAATCAGGGATCTTCAAAGACAACAGGCAATGGCCCAAGGACAATAAACAATCACCCCCCTAGACACAGGCACCCACTTTATGATCTTCTGAGCCCCAGTTCACATTCTCCCCCTAAGAGCCTTCAATACTAAGCTACAAATTTCACATTTTGTGGATGCATTGTGTTTCATTGTCATATTTGATGTCAATTTAAAGGTCTAAAAGAGAGTGATACAATGGTCTAAATTTCGTAGCAGTCGCTTATTTTATGAAAAGATTAAAAGCTCTTTTAAGAATTAGACTTAATGCAAAAGGGGAGTTTCCCTTCTAGAGCCAGAGTGAGGAGGCAAAACACGTGTGGTCCCTAAGGCCACGAGAACTGAAAATACAACAGATGGTCTTTTGTCTTTGAAGGCTTGTGTGGTTTTACGACTGATCAAGAGATTTGTTTTGGTGTGGATATATAAGGAAAGAGTTAAAACATCACACTAAGATTTTCCTGTAAACAAAGATCTCCCATATTGCATGGATGTGGGAGCCATCAGACGGGCTCCTACATTCTGCAGTGTGTCTTTATGTCAGGTATGCGTTTCCTTTTAAATTAGAAATGAATTGGACTCTATGTAATTGGCTTACTTGATAACACATTTTTTTCTCTATGTAATTGACTTGATATAATTTCTATAATTTTGTATTGTAATTTTTATATCGGATAAATAACTTAAAATTGGAGTCAGATTTAAAAACAAGGTAAACGTAAAAATAAAAATTAGAAATAAAGTTAGGAGCACTGAAGTCTTTTTCACAGAAGCGCTGGAGGACGAGACGCGCATCCAACCGAGCTAAAAGGCAGACCTTACAATGGTAATGTATAATGACTTTATTTATCAAATGCAGAGACGGTCTCTGTAGTCAAGACGACGATAATCACTGGAAATCAGGTGTCCCCAACTA
>JAUMHG010034874.1:0-10575 GCA_032359395.1 Enteromius anoplus
TAAATAAACAAAGTGGTAGCGATCAGACAGGTATGATCTAAACCATCTTAAAGCCTGCCCTTGGATACCTGCATAATCTTGTAGTCGATCTATTAGTATGTCATGATCTATAGTGTGGAACGCAGCACTAAGATCAAGTAAAACTAGCAATGAGATGCAGCCTTGGTCTGACTCAAGAAGCAAGCCATTGATGATTTCAAGCGCTGTTTCTGTGCTGTGATGGGGCCAATTAAAATTGATTGTTTTAAAGGGATACCCCAAAATCCTCTCATTATTGACTCGTGCAGTTCCAGATGTATATGACTTTAGTTCTTCAGTGTCTGTGTTTACTACATACCTTAGAAGTCTCAGCCTGAACATGCCCTGAACAAATATTTGTAAATATCCTCCAACATCTATAGTGAAATAGATTTCAGTCAGTCATTTTTCTTTTTTTTTTTACAGGATGACGATGAGGTAGATGAACACTATGGTCCCGCTGAGCCTCTATGCCGTCAGAGCCTCAGTTTGGTCTACAGCACCATTGAGGAGAATTACCCAGAAGGCACTCTTCAGCTGCTCTTTGACTTCATTCAGCCTCGGTATTACCCTCCGGTGGATATTACGACACATCTGCTCAGGGGAATTCTCTTAAACCCACAAAGCCCTGATGTTTTTGTCGTAGAGGCCTATAACCTATTGATGAAGACTCAGAGGTGAGTGTGACCACAGCTGCAACTACTTGGTTTAAAACAGTTATGGGAGTATGAACAGTTTTCATGGAAAAGTCAAGTGTAAATCAGAAATGTAGCCTGGTAAGTTATGCATGTGCTTTGCAACAAGATACATATATGTGACCATGGACAACAAAACCAGTCGTAAGTGTTAATTTTCTGAAATTAAGCTTTATGCATGATCAGAAAGCTGAATAATTAAGCTTCCCATTAATGTATGATTTGGATGGAAACGGCAATATTTCACCAAAATACAACTATATCAATATCTGTAATCTGAGGGTACAGAAAAATCTAAATGCTGAGAAAATAACCTTTTAAAGATGTCCAAATCAAGATCTTATCAATGCATATTACTAATCAAAAATTAAGTTTGAATATATTTTCGGTAAGAAATTGACTTAATACCATCATGCAACATGATCTTTACTTACTAAATCAATAATTTTGACCCATACAATGTATTTTTGGCTATTCCTACAAATATACCCCAGCGACGTAAGACTGGTTTTGTGGTCCAGGGTCACAAATGTGAATAACTTACTATTCATGATTATTTTAAGTTATATGTTTTGTACGTTAAGATACCACCCTGTGGATGCTTCGACAGTCCCATGGGATTGGGAACTGATGAAGTCAGTAATGGAGGATCAGGTAGATACGTTTGGAACTTTTAAGTAATATTAAATATTCTGAAGTAATTATTTTGTTTTTTTAACATTCCACGCTATATTATTCCTGTCTTAAGGAATACACTAGGAGGTTGCGGACGGAGGTCCAGTACCTGCTCCTGCAATACGTTTTGCAGGTTTTAGAAGATGATTTTCATTTTAAACTCAGGAGTCAGTGTCTTCATCGCTCTGTTGCAAAGAAGATGCTTTCATGTGCCAATGAAAAATTTAATCAAGTCAAGTGAGTTGCAGTCACTATTGCTGGGGCTTTTTCTTTTAAGTTAAGCCAAAAAATTTAATTTGGCACACTATTATTTATTCAATCATTATTCCGTTTAATATAAGTAATTATTATTGTGATTCTTGTACTTAGGGATGTAGTACATTGGTTAATGAAGGCTGCAGAGCAGTCAGTGAACCAGTCAAAAGAAGTGGACTATCCAAAGAAAGAGGACAACTATGTCAAGTAAATAAAGTGATATGAGGTTTTTTTTGTCTTTATATACTACTGTTCAAAGGTTTGGAGTTAGTAAGATTTTATTTTAAAGAAATGTATACTGCATGAACAATTTTAATGTTACAACATATTTATATTGCACATAATCATATTCAAATGATTTCTCAAGGATCATATTCACACACTGAAGCTTTGAGTAATAACTGCTATATTATAATAGATATAATATTAAAATTGAAAACAGGAGTTTGTAATAATATTTTGCACTGTTGTATTTTTTATCAAAATGAATGCAGCTTTGATAACCGTGAAAATATCTTACAGACCTCAAACACTTTACGCTAGTATAATATTTCTTTAACAGTGATATATATCAACAGTCTGAAAAACAATTTGGTATGCTCTTATTTTTCTTTGCGAAATAGATATTTACTTCCTTTGTTACAGGATTATATTATCTCTTCAGAGGATGTTAACATTGGCCCTGGAGGTGGACAAGAACCCCACCTACAATTCGGAAAAAATTTCAGGGGAACTCTTGAAGCATCTTGAAACAAGTTCTTGCAGGCAGTTTAGGTAAAAAAAACAAACAAAGATATCAATTTTGATCAATGCTTTTACTGTTTACACATTGCAATCCTTAGAGATTTATTGAATGTTGCTGCTGTTTGTATTGCAGCAGTGCATTTCTGTACATTCATAATTATGTTTTATTTGTTATCTCATTGTATTTGTTAGACTTTTATTGTTGAGGACTTTGGATAGCAACCTGCTGAAATGTGAGCTCTTGAAGCTGTTGCTGAATGGGACTTGTTCTCCGCCCATGTCTTTAAACTTGCTGCTACATGACCTCAGGATCTACACGCCGGCCTTAAAACCCTCTGTAAAGAGTCACTGCACTATTTTATTGCAAATTAGCATTTTGCAGTCTCATTCCGCATAACAGCTGAACTCATTTTCTCTTCCTGCATGGTGCGCCAGGATGAAGAAGAGAAGTGGAGAAAATGGGATGAGC
Organism: Enteromius anoplus; assembly: GCA_032359395.1. NCBI lineage: Eukaryota > Metazoa > Chordata > Actinopteri > Cypriniformes > Cyprinidae > Enteromius > Enteromius anoplus. The sequence goes on from JAUMHG010034874.1 coordinate 2,857, forward strand.
TCCTTCAGCTTTTGTGGATGCTGCTACTCAGTTATGAGGAAGTTGTGACAGGTAGCAACATAGAAGACATAAAGACAAGTAATCAAAAAAGATAAAGTTTTTATTTGACCTTACATATAACCTTTTGTTTTCTAGGTCATCTACGCCACCCCATCACAAAGCGTTTCGACAAAAGAGTTGCTCCCATCTGGACACAAGAAGATCGGGTGAAAGGCTCAGCAGTGCAAGAGGCAGCACGCGCTTTCTTGTTACGTGCAGAGAACGACACGGGCCACGCTCTTCCCGCGGAAATGAAGGAGTTACTATCCCAACTACAAGAACACTTAACTGACATGCCCAGTGTTACTTCAAGTCATTAAACCTTTTTTTTAATTTTATTTTTTTTACGTTTTTTAAAATAAATTAATTTTGTATACAAAGTTTTGTGTGTCTGATTGCTACGCAAATTAATTTAGCAGTTATTAATATTGATAGTACTAGTATTATGCTCTTCTCATGGGAATCTACTTTATTCATCTAAAGGAGCACATAACTGTTACATAACACACAGTTTTAGCATATTTATATTTGAAGCTAAATATAAATATAATGGTATCACAGCAAAATAATAGTCTAACAAAGAAAATTCCAGACACTGATATCGCATGCAAATTATATTATAATACAAAATTTCAGTCATGCAACCTTCAATGGGAATGGAATTTTAAAAATTGCATTAAAACATGAGGATTTTTCTTAGACAATTTGCTTGTATTAATTCCTTTCGTGTTTAATATTTAGGATCAAAATAATGAATGCTTTATATGGTTTTCTGTACAGTTTGTCCGAATTCTGGGTATAAATTATTTAATCTCTTAACAGTAATATAATTTGGATTTTATTTACTTTACGTTGTACTATATAATTTATTCACTTATTTTATGTAAATTATTAAATTAATGGCAAAGTATTTTATTCAATATGTCTCGCAAAAATCACATGCTACATCAGTTTGGTTTACAACCTGTTGTTTCCAAAAACTAAGTATGAATTGAAAGGATAAGAACGACTGTGTCTCAAATCCCAAAGAGCTGCATACCTAGACAACATTTCCACAGGTGTGTTCTGTGTAGTCGGCTCACTAGGGGTTGAGACATGAACGGCATGATATGGGCACATGGACCCTTGTTTTGGAGAGCAGCACAACAACTGCACAAAAACCCTCCGCCATGATGCTGCGCTGCTTCTCGTAGCTGCACACAGCCCACACGAACGAATGAATTAAAGCCGAAGTGAGACACACAGCTGACTTCAGGAGTTGTTATGCTATTGAAGGTAATTCTGAAACATCATTTCTATAACGTTAGGTTTATTGCTAATAGGAGTCGCCCTTTGGGTTTGTTTCCAAGTTAGCTATAGCTATACCAGTTAGCCTCTCTTTGTTCATGTACAGAGAATATCATATCGTTATTAATTTTAAAACGTGTGCGCAGTATTTCCTAATTATCAGTTTATATAACCCATGTACACGTGTTAATTAAGATGAACTTAACGTAAATAGTTTAGAAGGCTGCCCCTTCAGTAGCCTATGGCTAAAGTTAATGCTGATAGCAAGTCAGGTTAACGTTAGCTTTGGGAGAATTTGAACTCTTTTATTAACCGGTGCATTGGATGCTTATCACTTTTTTAAAAAGTATATGTCTAACATGATATTTCATGTTATGTCACTGTGGGGGTCACGTTTGAGGATATTGATTAGTTTAATTGGGTCATTAGCATAGCACGAAGCTAACGTTAGTTGTTGGTTAGCCTTCGCGCTTTGTTGTTTACAATATCGTTCAAATATGAAGATGAAACCTTTATTAGACTTGTTTGTTTTTAAATTAGCGTTAAAATGTGTGTAACAGGTGTGTTCTGGTCTTGCAAGGAGCTAGTTAATTTGTTTTGACAATTCCGGTTAACGAGGTCATTTAGCTGCCTGTTTATTTGTTTACTCTTATGTTCATTATGTTTGTTTGAATTATCGTATTTGTGATCATTTTTACATTTTAAACATTTATATGGTGATGTGTAGTAGTTCTCAGTAAAGTATTTATTTGTAAAAAACATTGATACAATAAAAAGAAGAAATATTGGAGTTATATTATAATATATTGGAGTTATTCATACATTTATAACGATAACGTTAGTACTTTTTTAATCTTTAAGGGGGAATTACTCAACATCCAGAAGATGCTATATAGGCCTAGTATTTGCATATTCACATTATATATATATATATGTATGTGTATGTATGTATGTATGTATGTATGTATATATATGTGTATATATATATATATATATATATATATGTGTGTGTGTGGCCTTGATTGGTTTCTTAACAGGCAAAATTATGACATGCAGACATTTTTGTCTTGTTCTGTAAACCTCATTATCATCATGTATTTGTCCCCCATAGTGGTCTAGGGATGCCCAAAGAGAAATATGACCCACCTGATTCCAGGCGGATGTACACTATCATGTCCAGCGAGGAGGCAAACAGTGGGAAAAAATCCATCTGGGATGGGCTTGAAATAACTGGTATGTCTCAAAATAAACACTCTGATAGATATCTTGCCTTGAGATCAGTGCTGCAGTGAAAGTGAAACGTATTAAAGAAAGAAAGAGAGATTTTTATTAATACAGTATTTGTTTGTGCCTCAGGAAATGTTCGGAGTCTCAGCTCGGGTCTTTGGTCGCTTACGCACCTCACTGCTCTGCACCTCAGTGACAACTCCCTGTCACGCATCCCACCTGAAATTGCCAAGCTGCACAACCTTGAGTTCTTGGACTTGTCGTCCAATAAGATCAGGAGCCTGCCAGCAGAGCTTGGCAACATGGTGTCTCTCAGGTGAGCTACTTGGAGCAAAAGCTGCATTATTCTTTCCATGGATCATTTGTTCCATTTACTGTGTTTGTAATACAGGGGGGGATATGGAAAAGGGTATCCCAGCAGTCTCATGAGCACACTTGATAAAACTTGAACACTCCCAATAGGGTTTCTAGAATCATGGAAATTTCAGGGAATTTTAAATTTGTGATTTACAGGCCTTATCTTAATGTGTCAATAAACAGTTTTAACCATTAGGACCTAGAAATTGTTTTATGTTCGTTCAATCATCATGAAATTATGTTACAGTATTAACATTTTGTTACAACTTCTAACAATCAATTTGCTCAAATAGCAAAAGAAAAACTCCACGATAGTATTTTCTTGACTTCCAATAAATGGAAAAAAATAGAGAGGAACTGATAATGGCAGTCAGAAGAGCAAACAATGTAAAATTTAACTGTAATAGACACTTCGTTAGAACTATTTTTTGTAATTTGATGCAAAGGTAATATAATGCAAAGAATGGGGTTATAAATGTGCATGCATTTAAAAAAAAAAAAAAACTTTTAAAAATGTTGTTTTAAAAAGCTTCCTATTTACTAATCACAAATTACATAAAAAATCATGATAATACACTGGTCATTTTAAGTTTTTTTTTTCTAAGCATCTAGCACACAGCTGATTGGTGTTTTGTTAATAACGTTTGTTTCATGGTTTCCAACAGGGAACTGCTTTTAAATAACAACCAGTTGCGTGTTCTGCCGTTTGAATTGGGGAAATTGTTTCAGTTACAAACACTGGGGTTAAAAGGTGAGTGGTCAGTGTTCTGGTGACTGAGATCCTCAGCCTGTAAAGAATTTCTTAGTTTTTTTTCGGTCTGTCTCTACAGGCAATCCACTCACTCAAGAAATTATGAGCCTCTACCAGGAGCCAGATGGTACCCGGCGACTCCTGAACTACCTTTTGGACAATCTTAACAGTGCTGTCAAGCGCAGTAGGTGTTACAGGCAAATTACAGTAACTTTTTAGGATCTGTCAATGTGTCATTTGACTATTCAGTGAATTACCCTAAATACATATGTTTTGTCTTCTAAGTCCAAACCGAGCCACCTCCGTCCAGGTCCTGGATTGTACTGCAGGAGCCCGAAAGAACAAGACCAACAGGTATTTTTTCTTTGAGAATAGTGCAACATAATTGGAAATCTAGGGACACTTTGCCTGATTCTCTTCTTTCCTCTTTGCTTCACCAGCCCTGTTGACTGTAATGTGCTACAATGTTCTGTGTGATAAGTATGCCACACGTCAGCTCTACGGCTACTGCCCATCCTGGGCCCTTAACTGGAGCTACAGGAAAAAGTCCATCATGCAGGAAATTCTCAGCTGCAATGCAGATATTATAAGCTTACAGGTAAAAAAAAACAAAACCTTATGCAAGCCTAAATGTTGTAGTAACATTTTTATTTTACAGCAAAATGTGCAGTAACCACTTACAGCAACATCTCAGACTTGTCATCAATGCTATATCAGTTTTATATGTATTTTAAAATACTCATGTTTGTTCTCCATAATAAGCCACTGATAACCTTTTTGGTGTATTTGAGTATGACTGTCCTAACCGATGAAGTGCTCTCCTTGTGGTGTTCCTTTTAAAGGTCACTTTTTTTTTTTTAGTTCAGTGATGCACAACAGGTAGCTCTGAATAGCCAATGCATGTAATCCCCTATAGCTTATCACTTGGTCTGCTGTGTCATGCACAGGAAGTGGAGACAGAGCAGTATTACAACTACTTCCTTGTGGAGCTGAGTAAACAGGGATATGATGGATTCTTCAGTCCAAAATCCCGGGCCAGAACCATGTCTGAATCAGACAGGAAACATGTAGATGGATGTGCAATATTCTACAAGACTGAAAAGTGAGTGAAGTAAAACCCAAGGGTTGAGAAGGGTGGTGTCAAACTCCGTCTGAGAGGTTTATTTCAGTGTTCTTTTGAATAAACAACAATGGAACTGTTTTTTAATTTTCATTAATTTAGTTTTTTGCTTTTAGGTTCAGCATGGTGCAGAAACACACAGTAGAGTTTAACCAGCTGGCTATGGCCAATTCAGAGGGCTCAGAGGCTATGCTGAATCGTGTAATGACCAAGGACAACATTGGGGTGGCTGTGTTGCTGGAGCTAAAGAAGGAATTAATGGAGTTGTCATGTAAATATCTGCTCAATTTAAATTGTTTTTTCTATTGTAATGTTATTATGTACAACTAAGCACCCTAGTGTCTTTTCCATAAAACGTTGCTATTACTTTGAACTGTAATATGCAGTATTTCACTACTCTAATGTCTTAGTTTAAATGTCTTTTATAAAACATTTATTTTCTATCTTCCTACAGCAGGTAAATCTGTCCATGCTATGGAGAAACAGCTCCTACTAGTGGCTAATGCCCACATGCACTGGGATCCAGAATATTCTGACGTGAAGCTGGTACAGACCATGATGTTCCTGTCAGAGGTCAAGAATATCATCGACAAAGCCTCCCGCAGTTTGAAGCTCTCCTCCGTGTCTGGAGAAACCAACAGCATCCCTTTGGTGCTTTGTGCCGACCTCAACTCACTTCCTGACTCGGGTAAGCCTTCTTAAAAGCACAGATATACAACAGATACATTAAATACAATACTGCAGATTGTTGAAATTTGACAAATTTAACTGATGCAGACATAATTTGTTGTTAAATTAGATTTTTAAAAAATGAATTGTAAACCGTAATCATTAAAAATTAAAAAAGAAAAAAATGGGCCTTATTCAGCAGAATTTCAGAAACCTCTTTTTAATACAGAAGATCAAGCTCTGACAAAACAACAAGGACAATGATATGAGGAAAGTAAATCAGGCTTAACTTTGATTTTATGTTGTCTTTGAACTATGTTTTTGGTAATATTGTCATCTGCAGTAGACACAGGTATGTGGTCCAGACATGTTTAAGGAGTTCCAAATCTAATCTTAGGTGTAGTGGAGTACCTGAGCTCAGGTGGGGTGGACTGCACACACAAAGACTTCAGGGAGCTGCGCTACAGTGAGAGCCTGACCAACTTCAACTGCAATGGCAAAAACGGCACATCTAATGGGAGGATCACGCATGGATTCAAGCTGAAGAGTGCCTACGAGAACGTGCTCATGCCTTACACCAATTACACTTTCGACTTCAGAGTAAGTACATTGAGCTCAAGGTGACAAAATGAAAAAAACATTATTTAAACATCCTCAATAGTACTTTTTTTGTTGCTCAATTGCTAGATCAAGTGTTGCACTTACAGTTAACGGCAGAAAGAAAGAAAACGGGTCTTGTTGTGTAATTCAGTGTTGTACGCTCACAACTCCTTTTTAAACCCAATTTAGGGTGTCATTGACTACATCTTCTACTCCAGACCACAACTGAACGTGCTGGGCGTCCTCGGGACTTTGGAGACGAACTGGCTCCTTGAGAACAATATCATTGGTTGCCCACACCCTCACATCCCCTCAGATCACTTCTCCCTGTTTGCACAACTGGAGTTGGTCCTGCCTTATCCTCCCCTTCTCAATGGAGTCCACTTAACTGGTCACAGGTAGTGAGCCCTTCTGGCCACTGATGGCGCTGCAGAGTCACAGATCTTATTAGTTTTCTTAAAACGATAAAACCTCCAGGCAATTTATATATAATATACCTACAAATAAAGATAGTAGAAAGGAAAAAAAAAGTTAGATTAGTTAGATTTTTCTTTTTTTCTTTCTACTATCTGGATTTTTAGGGTCCAACGTATTTCTGTTTGTCAGGGAGTTTTTTTTTTTCTATTTAAGCTGTAGATCTCTCTTTTTATTCTTTTTGTTGAATCACTCCCTCTCATAGGCTAAAATATTATCATCCTTTTTTTAATTGTTGGGCTTAGCTTGTGTGCATGAAATGTATCCAAACTGTAAGAGGGGGGGTAACTCACTTGGTCACACATTCAAAGGAATTGCAGACTCTTTTAATTCTTTTTATGGTCAGAACTTAACACTTAAAAACCAGCCGTTGTTGCAATTCTGATCTTGCAAATAAGCATTAACCTTTCTTCCTTTCATAATTTCAGCCTCAATGTAAACATGTACTTTGAAGTTATTTTTTCTACTTGGAATTGCTGTTGAATTTCGTTTAAAACACACTTACTTACACAGCTCACCTTTGGATGAGTGACCAATGTGTTTTACAGACCAAATTCATGAAGTAAAACCAGTCCCAAACCGGGAAGGAGAGTGGAACCCCGAGAACTTTTTTCACTTGTGTGGTGCTGGAACTCGCTTTACATCGGTGCTTCATCTCCTGATGTTTTTATTCTCCCATCAATGGTGCAATATTCGGAACGTTTTAGACGTTCTAAGCGAGGGCACTGTTACGCAATGTTTTTAACAAGCTTAGACAACCTAAAAAGCACTTAATTTTCCTTGTCTCTTTCCCCTTTAGGTGGGAGTTGGAAAGGTGTGAGCTTAGTTGTGCTAAATGTAAACCAAATTATTTTAGATTTCTTGATTCAGCGGCACTGCTTTTTGCACACTATTGTTTTAACCCGTTCTATGGAGGCAGGTTCTCTTTGTTTCTTTGTATGACAGGCTATGTGAAAAATGTAATCAGCGCTTGATCTCACTGTGTTTATAAACAGAAGGGTTTTATTAGAAAGGGAGGTTTTATATAAGACTAACCAGGGAGTCTTTTAACCAGCGATTTCTCACTTATTGGGTGGAAAAGGATTTCCCATACCTTTTCATCCTCTCATTACACGCATACACACACACACACACACACTATAATTTGCTGTTATACTCCGCATAACTCCATATAAAAAGCCAGAAACCAAGCTTT
>JAUMHG010034875.1:0-10574 GCA_032359395.1 Enteromius anoplus
GACTGGACAACTTCAGTCTTCTGAACAAAATTACACCTAATACATTTAAACTTTCAACACATTGTTTATAATATTTTGTAATATATATTCTCCCAGGCACCGCAGCAATGGCTGTTCACTGCTCCGGGTGTGTGTTCGTGCGGCAGTCAGGTTCAGATACTGTTAATAAACAATGTTACTTTTGTTTTCCGGTGGGTTAATATGCAGGTTTTATACGGGGGGATAAATCTGAATTTCAGACTAAGGATGTCAAGTCAGGTTCTTTCCAACTTAGAACCAGAGACATACATGATGCTCATGTCCAGTTTGCTCTGGAGAATGAAACCATTTGTTGTGGTGTCAAAAAACAGTGTTTTAACAGCATGTTTCACATTTCATGTAAGCACTGGTTTTCCTCCTGATATTGTGTATCTGTATCAGTTTATTGATCTCCTAAAAAATACTTCACTCTTGATGACCTAAACACATATATACAGACATTTCCGTACAAATGGGGAAACAAAACCAATAGTCCACTTGCCTTACCACGCTTTTTCACATCTACCAACACTGTAGGTAGCAATGCGCACAGAAATTAGAGATTGTTAAGTCTGCTTTCCCTTATTATTGGGCATTATGTGCCAGAGGACAATCCTGCATGGCTAGTGCTTCTGGACCTTAAGGACATAGTTGAATTGGTTGTGGTACCTGTTCAGAACAATGAGATCATTGCTTATCTTGAGGCCACGATATGTGATCACCTCAAGAATTTACCTTGTTCACTAGCTGTTAAACATCGGTTCATGCTTGTCAAACACATTCCTCCAGTCTCAAGAAGTCATTCTTGGAGGTCATAGATGTTTCAGTCATGCCTGTTGATGTCCTTAATAAGTGAGTAGTGTCTATAGTAAAGCAAAGATACCCAGATATGACTGAAGTTCATATGGCACAAAATGTGTCTTACAGTGGCATACATTATAGTAAGCAGGCATAAAAATCCCTCACATTTCGGCGAAATTTTCTGTTTTGAAGACAAAACAGGTCACCCACGTGAGTCATGTAGATGCACATATTTGAGTGGGTGGGGCCGTCTTGGAAAAGTCAGTCTTGCATGGTATTTATTGATTATTTAAATCTTAATATAAAGTGAATTTGAGCCATTTCAAATCATGAAAGCTGAGCGTCCTGCGTTCGTAGACCGTGCACGCCATCCACTGACATCCAGGGTGCCATTTCTTTCTGTGGGACAATCTGCGTGGGAGAAGACGACATGGCAGAGATCCACAATTTAATTACATGGTGTTTATGTGTCACCAAAGTATGGGACAAAAATCCTGACAAAAGTATTTGAAATAAAAAGCTTGTTGAATTCCACAAATCGAAAAAACAAACAGCATAGCAATTAACAGTGCTTGCATTTTAATGCATTGTATTTTCATGGCTTGTATTTTTATGCGCTGAATTTTAAATCAGGTCAAGTCACTTTTATTTATAAAATGCTTTTAACAATACAGATTGTAGTAAAGCACTGAACATTATCAAGTAGGAAAATAGAGTGATGGTAATGTAATAATATAATGACGAGATTAAGCTTTATTTATCAAATACAGGGACGGTCTCTGTAGTCAAGACGATGATAATCACTAGAAATCAAGTATTCCCAACTAAGCAAGCCTGAGGCAACAGCGGCAAGGAACCAAAACCCCTATCCATAAAAGAATGGGGAATAAAACCTTGGGAGAACCAGGCTTGATGAATGAAAGTTCAAACAGCACACCAAGGTTCCTAAGTGATGAAGAAGTATTGACAGAGCAGCCATCAAATATTAGACAGTGTTCTAAATTATTACATCTGGGGTTTTATGTCCGATAATTAACCTCTGATTTTCAGAACTTTACAGTAAGACGTTAATTGACATTATTATCATTTTTTTTTTTAAAATACATATATAGATAGATAGATAGATAGATTTATTGCATTTTATAAAAAAAAATAATAATTATGCATTCCATTAGTTTCTCAATTTCACCTGGCTGAGAAGAAATATACACTGTGTTCTAAATTATTATGCAAGTTAAAATCCAGGTCATATATATATATTTTTTACAAGAACATTTTACCAGTGCGAAACTACATTAATCTTAATAACTACTATTGATTTTGTATTTAATCATATATAATCATATATAAGAGAAACAGATTAAGCTTAAACTAAAAGTAAAAATGTATATATTAAATTTCAATTTGGAGAAGAAAAGACATGTTAACTGCAAAAGAACTAAGAATTAATGTCAAGAATTGGCTGAGAAACCTGTGGGGAGAACCTGTTTGATGTTCTGTTCGGAACAGAAGAGCAGCAATAATACTCCCGCATTCATCCCCAGAAACCATCCCCCCTTAGGATTGTCCACCTGGCCCAAGGTGTTTGAGATCCCAAAATTCACCTATGAGGCTGAATTTGAGCTGCAACAAAAGAATATAGAGTTTGCAACAAATGGGAAATACTTCAACCCTGGTCCTAAGCTGAAAGGAATCCTCCTTGATGACCTAGCCCAAGAAATGATGAAATACACAAAATAACCAAAAGACTATCAGCGAAAGGTAGCTGCAGCTTTGATAAGAGCACATCCTTTTTTGGGTCTGCTAGGTTTCAAGACAGGGTTTTGGGGTTGGAAACAGTCACTGAAGTAGGAAATGCAAATTTTCAAAACAAAGCTTGGGCGACTGGGACATCCTGAAATCCGTGTAAACTCTTTGAAACACAAACGAGAAGGCCTAGACAAAGTCCAACATGAAGAAACCAAGAAAAGCTGAAATAAGCGATGTGGATAAACAAATTGCTGGAGGAGCGTGTACCGCCTAAAATAAGCACGTTTCTTTGCCTTCCATTCCCTTACTCCGCCTTCGTGAGAACAACAATAAGTATAACATACACCTAATTTGATTAAACATTTGATTAAAACAATGAAGCATGGTAAAATATTAAAGCAATTCACTAAATGTGAATGGACAGTGATTTTAAAATGCCATTTTAAAACCATCTATATACCTTGGATCCTGTGTGCATCGCATGATTGTACTACTCTTATTTACTCCAATTCAGCTTAATTTGCATGCCAGGTTAGAAGTGAAGAAATTAGTCATATTGTCCTTCATGTTGATGACGTTCTGGTCTAACCGGTGCACCAGGGCCTGTTTCAATGGGTAGTTCACTTGATTGTTCACTTCAGGTCAAATCCTTTCCACTCTAAGATTTTAACAAAAAGGAAAATAAGTGAGCAATTAAAAAGCATTCCTCTTTTTCCAAAGGCAACGCATTTGAAAGTATGTATTATTAATTTTATTTTTTAATATTGGTTGATTAAAAACCTCACCCTTGTCGAAGTTGTTTGGAGGTATGCTTGCCTGCTGAGGTTGTATCTATCTCTTGCATGTATAATAAAATTTTAAATTTCCTGCCATGGTCAACCCTGATCTGTTCCACATGACATAGTTGACTACAGCAGATCTGAAATAAAAAGCTTTAAATTTGTTGCATGTAAACATGAAAATTCTGAAGAGTAATGAATGACATTCAAAGAAAAGGCAATATTTTTAGCAGTATGGGCAACACATTCTCTATTAACTATGACTTTTGCCTCAACTCCAAATGTACTGCTTATAAATAGTAAGATATTTGTTGTAAAAGTTAGGTAAGCAGTAGAATAAAAAAATATAAAAGTATGCATATTAAATCATTATAAGTACTAATAAACATCCAATATGCAAACTAATAAGCAACTAATTAAAAGTGGGAATCGTCTTTAAGTAATTGGTAATTTAAGATTTAAGTAACAATTCAAACATACACTACCTAAAGGTTAAGGGTCAGATTTGTCAGGTATTTGATAGAAGTTTTTTTATGCTCAGCACTGCTTCATTTATTTGCTTAAAATACACTAAAACAGTAACATTGTGAAATTAACATTTTTAATAACAATTTTTTTCCCCAGTGTTTAAAAAAGTGATTAAAGCTGATTTTTCAGCATCATTACGCCTGTCTTTAGTGTCACATGATTCTTCAGAAATCATGCTTTGTGAAAAAACAAGAATAAATTATATTTTACAATTTACATGAAGAAACAATAAAATATGTCTAATTTAAGAAATAAAACAAGAAAGTTCTAAGAGAATGTGAGATAAAGTGAGATCCATGCAGTCCATTGCTTAACTGTGAATGAAGTGAATGCACGCATATCCTGTCTGTTGAATGTGTTGATGTGTATTTGGTTTGCAACAGCCGGTATTATCAAACATATTGAGATGTTAGGATGTGACTTTTCACATGAATGGCCTAACTACTTCAAAATTTGTTTCCTTCCTGGCTTGCTAGGTCTGTGTTTATGTTGACACCTCAAACATCTGATCTATTGGCTATATGTTAATGTTTCTTACCTTCTGAAGAAGGTACAAGGAGGTGTCAGGATGTCTACTTCCAGTGGTGGAAGACAGCCATCATAACAGTTCTATGTTAATGCTTTAATCTTTGAATCTTAATGTTTCACTGGATTATACTTTAGAAAATGGATAATGAGTTTCTTAATGGAATTAGACAAGATGATGCTATCCCCATATGAATACTGATTATTGATGGGGCCATTCTCTAATGCTAGCTTGAACAGTGGAAAATGATGACCATTAAGCACTGGTTTCTCTTATTTGTATTCAAGTAGCACGTGAGCCTTTTGGTGGTGATACAGGATGGTGTGATTTAAATGAGAAAAAGGGGTCAATAACACATTTTAACACAGATTAAATAAAGGTTGTTCTTAAGAGTTTAACTTTTTATTTGATAGTGGTGAATGCATCCTGAATTGTCCAATGCTACTACTTTATATTCAGTTGCTTTACATGTAACAGGGTTAAAATTATTCATCCCTCATACTTGTACATTATGGCCCAGTTTCACAGACAAAGCTTAGCCTAAACCAGAATTAGGTCATAGTTTAATTAGGACATTTAAGGTGCGTTATTTAATAAATGCACCTTTGAAAAAAGCATTATTTGTGTGCATCTTAAGATAAAACAAAGGCACTGACATGTTTTAAGATATTAAACAGCTCAGATTTATATTTTAGTGTAGGACTAGGTTTAAGCCTAGTCTGTGAAACCGGGGGTGTGTCTTTTACATAGATTGTGTTTAATAGAACTTTTGTTTTTAAGATTGCTTTTCAAAATTAGTTATAATAGATTTTACCTATAGTCTTTTTAAACAAAAATGTAGATTTTATCTATAGATGGTAATAAATAAACTGTCAATAAATCAGCTTAAAATGAACCAAAGGCTAACTAAGGCTTTACAACTTTTTTCCATGGTGTTTTTAAAAGTAAAACACTAGCAGCACTGTTGTACTTAACAGTAATGTAAGTTTATGTTCCCAAACATTACTAAGGATTCTGACAGATTTGTAATTGTGACTTTTTTTTAGTTTATTTACTGGTAGATCTAATAAGTTATATTTATAAAGTTTGTAGATTCTGAGAGAGTATTTTCCATTGGCTAGCTGGGAATTAAAACAGCTATCCCATTGATCTGAACACCGGGGAGGTGTCATTTTATGTAAATGTATATGTTACGCCTACAGATGACATCACACCGCCAAACATTCAAATGGTCTTTTACCTTCACTCTACCTTAATCAACTTTACAAAAAGCTAGCCAAATATGTTGCTGTGGAATCTCTGAGAAAAACTTTGCAATAACGGTCAGTGCATTATATATAGATATAATGTTGTTCTCGTTGTAAAATGTTTTTTTTTCATGCTGTCTGACTGTCTGCCTGATGTTTTTACAGGATTTTAAGTTGTATACGTGTATAATTCACAATTCAAGTGCATTTGATCTTCGAGACAAGCTATGTAAGTACTTGATTTATATTTGTTTCATATTTATATTGGCTAAAGTAAATACATTTTACATTACATTTAATTTAATATTTCACTTGCTAATTTACTTATTTGTGGTTAATTAGAGATCCCCTGATTAACAACTCAGATCAGCATCCTGCTAACAATAGCAGTAGTCATTTTTCCAACTGCTTCAACTGAAAGTAGCTAACACTGGTAGCTAAATGTCACTAGATGACATTATAAATGGCAAATACACTAATCTATGTAAAGATGAATATAGATCAGTGGGCAAGATGAGAACTTAGATAAGGTTTGTCCAAGAGGTTGCTATATTTGTCCCTGAAACTCTCAAAAGGGGTGGGTAAGTCGCTAAATCTAGCTTTAAAATAGAAAGTAGTTATTTTTAAGGTATGTTGTGTAATATAATTTTATACATTCTTCTACCTCTGAAACATCTGTTGTCTGTGGTTTAAACTTAAAAAAGAACAACTTACTTTAACTTATTTTGTTTTACAGAATCTTTGACTGTTTGATGCAGCTGAATTGGTTTCTCAGCTTGGGTTTGTTATCCAGAATAAAATTGTTGGACGCGCAGTAATCAGTTTCAGGTATGATCTTGTGTAATGTGAAATATCTATTGTTGCATGTAGTTTAATACTTAAAAAAAAACAAAAAACAAAAAAAACCCTTGTTATTTATGTCGTTTACAGATTTGTTAACCCCTGATGCAGATGGTCCAGTTTCACAGCTGGGTCGTGACATCCTGAACATTGCTGTAGGCCTTACAGAACCAACAGTTCTGACTAGATATGTGTAGATGTTAGATGATTAGTTAGACGTTTTGGGTTTTGTAATTTATATTTTTTACAAGTTTATTTTTGTTCAGTGTAATTACCAGCTGTATTTTCATGTTGTCAGTATTGCCTGTTGGCTATTAACATTTTTAGTTAAAGTTTTTGTTGCTTAACTCTGGATTCGGCAGTTAATAATAATAATAATAATAGTTCTAAAATAAATTTAGTTAAAATGGCTGATAAAAGAGCGCATTCAGATGATGATTTACATCGCTGGCAATCAGAGTGTGAACTGAATCTGCATCTAATTGAGCAGTTAGAGAGTATGATCAATCAACATAAGGAGATTTTAGGGCCTCACTTTGTAGATCAACCAGACAGTTTAGTTCTTGCTGAATCTGAAATACTATTAAACGATCATGATCTTTGCAAAAGACTAGAAGAGATGATCCAGATGCATGTCAACAATTCTAAAGCGACAGATAGTGGGTTATTAAATAATCCAGCCACACCCATGCCAGATTCTGCAGACCCCCTTACAGATTTGCAACATTAAATATACCATATATAAGAGTATCAAGTCATTATGTTAGACAGCTAACATAACTCTTTTAAAACCCAAACCGAGTTCATTGAGAGAGAGAGAGAGAGAAAAAAAGAGATTTCTCCTGGTCACTAGATTATCCAATTATTCAGATTTCAAACCAACTGTTTTTGACAGGAGTTGACAAGTTTTTAATATGTTTATGTGTTTTGTTTTTCAATATACAATCTTGTGATTACCTGTGTTTGTTGCAATCAAATAAAGAGTCAAAAATTAAAATCTTTGTTTGTGTTTTATTGAAAATTATTAAGTATAACATGAAAATGTTACCAGTTCATACACATTTAAAAACATTATTCATTACAATAAGCCACCTTAAGTTTTTTCACAAAATCTGGTTGTGTACTTTTGTGTCAATTCGACTTTTTTTTCTGTCATGGTCAAAACACAAGAAAAAGGACGGTTATTGTATTTTTCAGTGCCATGCTGATAACTGAAAATTTAAATTACAATTTAAACAGCATACACAAAATGCTGCACTGATCATTTTTGTTTATGAATTTTGCACTTTTATTAAACATTTAAAAGAAGCACCAATTAATCTAAAAAAAAGGTCAATTTTACAGGTTTTCTATGGCCAAATAAGGCAGTCAGAAATAATATTTTCCTTCACTACTGAATGAGCCATCATATCTCTGGAATCATACAGAGAAATTATAACAAACATGACTTTTAAAAAAATAACTCTGAAATTGCAGAGAACCAGCTTCACCTTGGTGCCTGTTATTTGGCAAGGAGATTTGCAAGATTTTGTGCCATTCATGATCTGAGAAGGCTGCATTGACAGCAGTACAAGTAATAAAATCATTCTATGGGAATACGCATGTTATGAACAATATGTACGTGGTGTCATCTCGAATCAACTGCAGTTCTAATTCTCATTTAAGTGTTATGAATTATGAATTGCAAAGAAAATATTTTCACATCAATAATGATCTTTGTTTTACATTCACTCAGAAGAGGGTTTAGCTTTGTTTTCCCAGACAACATTATTTCAGTTAAGGTACAATCTTTCTGAAAGAGTCAGTGTAGAGAACAACTTCTTTTTTGATTTTTATATTTTTTTAAGACCTGGTGTAATTAACAATGAAATGTGAGAACAAATAAGAGTGGACAATATTCAGATTAACTAATCAGATTAGAAGAAACAGTTGATTTTAATGGTTAAAAACTGTGAAAATGCTATGGTTAAAATCTGTTAAATGGTTAATTCCTGTTAAATTTACAGGAAAACACTGTAAACTGACATTTCCAGAATTCCCTGCATTGCATTGATGTTTTTCTTGTTTTTTTTGTATTAGTTATGTTTATTAGGTTTATATGTTACATGTAATATTGTTAAATTAATGTTTATTGCACATTTCAGTTTAATAATTCTTACCATGATGGTGTTTAGTGCTTGTGTGAATGACACTGAGCACCTTCTATATGAATTATTATTTAAAAGCTACTTCACAAGTTTGCACTTCCTCAAAATACTAATGTAGCAAAGCATGCTTGGCGTGCTATGCAGTGGGCGAGCTGGGAGATCGTTGGACTCTAAGCCCTTTTAGTTTGAACCCTTGCGAGGGCAGAGCTTGGAATCGGGCTAGCACCCCGCATGCCCCCCGGCAGAGGAAGGTGCGGAACGAAGGCGAAGAATGGGAGAAGGAGGGATACGTAAACGAGATACGTAAGGGAAAGAAACAGGCTTGTTTAAAGCAGAGATGTTTGGACCTGATTGGATTGAGGAATGTGGAGCCAGCCATAGCTAATAATTTGTGCATAGTTCTCCTGAAATTGTTTATCAACATCATTTGTAATGAGGTTTGGTTTGTCATGTGACTTTTTCATCACCACCTGCATGTGGTAGTTATTCGTTTATTTTAAAGATACAAAAGAGATGTAACTACTTTAATAGGTTTGTATATTAACATTATATCAGTTATTACAATTTATTATTAGAAATTGCTCTATTTAACTGTAAAATTAACATAAAACCGTAAAACAAAGTCTATTGATACCATATTTTTCACGGTTTTATTCTGGCAACCACCAATCTGGCTGCCATTTTTTTATTGTAGATTTTACAGATTCTACAGATTATTTTTGTCTACCTTAATAATGTCACTGGGAGCTAACAAAGCTTCAGAAAGACCCGCTGACAATGGGCCTCATTTATTAAAACGTATGACAAAAAATGGGGCATACAGTCATTTCTTGTTCATCAAGCATATCTTCTTTGTAAAGAATTTATGTGTGTGTGTGTATTTACAAATAATTTAAATGTTCTTGTGGCAAGCAGTGTTGGATAAGTCAAAAAGTAATTTAATTACAATTAAATCATTAATATTGTATTTAAATTACTTTTGTAATTACTCTGTCTGAAAAGTAATTTAGTTACTCAATAAGTAGCACAGCCTATTTATTCAAATCGCTTTAGGCCTAAATTCTGTGTGTGTGTCGCCTGAGTCGCCTGTGCGATCAGATGGATGAAATCAAATAAAGGCATACAGAAAAGCTGAGTGCAATTTAGATCCAGAAGCATTTACAGTTTCCACGACAGACGCCCACATCTTGTCAATTGATGACATCATTCGCTGAAGGGCATTAGAACAGACCATATCACATGCCATATAATCACCCACTTTGTACCACCCCCTACTGGCAAGATTATAATTCTATATATAAAACTCACCACCAGAAAGGCAAAGCTACCTTTGGGGAGTTTTTCAATAGTCTTGGTGATGACACAATGTTTTATACACCAATCAAGAAGAACATGATTAATTTCTTTTTTCCTCCTATGGAGGAAAACCTTGATTGTCTCACAAAAGATCAGTTACATAATGTGAGTGAGCATTTTGGTATTTAATTGGCTTTACATAAAACGGCTAAATCAATCAATCAATCAATCACTTATTTATATAATTCTTTTAACAAAACAGATTGTAGGAAAGCACTCAAATAGGAGAAATAAGAGCAATTCACACCTCGAGAGACAAAATTCACTCCCATACTGGATAATGTTCCCCCATCAAGGTAGAAGGCTGTGAGGCAGCCTAAAGAAACTGTAGGAGCCATAAAGGCCTAAATATTGTTGTATAGTGTTTTTCTATTGCTTATGTGTTTTTGAATGCATTTTGTAGGTATTTTCTGTGCTCCCCCTGTGGTGAATGAGATGAATTGTAACACTTTTTGCATTTCCTGTGGTTAGCCATCTTAAACAGGAAGTGATGGCACAGTGGGGGGAAACAGTTTTTTGACCTGCAGCCATTATTCCTCACTACACCATTTTGTCTTATTTTTTCAAGAATTTATGTTTTTGT